>NMRB01001286.1:172111-183232 GCA_002633025.1 Notospermus geniculatus
GGGGATGCAATTTGAGGTCAATTTCCTGCACTCTGAGACACAAACAATAATGATCTTTTATCCCGTTTGATTTTACTGAAAAAAATATTTTTTGCACAACTTTGTCTCTATGCTAGCTACGGGCCTGGATTGATTCTGGAAAAAGTGCATCATAGGACACAACCATGACTCCAAATCCCTTCATTCATTGAATCAAGAAATTTGTTGTTAATACAAAGAAATAAAGATCATCTGGAGAATTAAAGATAGGCCTAATATATCACGGGTATTTTCGCAGGCAACGCAAATCATTGTTTATTTACATTTTGTTCGTTTTTGTCCAGTCGTTCTGTGACTTACGAGTAATTTGTTCGCGGCATGCCCCTCTAGAAATTTTTTGATACCGAAAAGTATTCAATTTGCTGGATTAGCATGTCCCAAAAGTCCCAAATATGTAAACATCAATGTTTGCAAACACTGAATGTTTACAAACATTGAATGTAAACAATGAAGTCATGACACATTATCTTTAACCCAAGTGAACGGTCCTGCAGTCTTCTTGGTGGCCAGTTTTCATAGTTGCCATCAACAGAGGCCATGAGTGTTCCAGCTTCAGTCACCGTCTCATTTAGCCATAGCCATATCACTTATCCATCCATTCCCTTTTCCAGCTACAGAACGTCTTGCCATTTATGCCCCGGCTGAAGCCCCATCAACCCTCCATTACATGCACGCCATTCAACTCATTTGATGGCAAAATCCTGCTCAATCCACGTTAAATTCCCATCCACGAATCTTTGGCTTCATCAAATACCTTTTAACATAATGCGCGCCTGATGTCAAGGGATTAGAACGTCTCTAAATTTGTCAAGCTGGCCCAGCTCATTTTCCAAAACCTTACTTTGATCTACCTTTTTTATTATCTCATCAGACCTGGCTCTGTAGCACTCTGGTAAAACTCCTATTTGGCATGAGCTCTACAAAATCTTTCAGATACATCTTCCTATCCTTTGACGTTTAATCTTTTTAACAAGAAGATAGCGCATCATGATTTCAATAAAGCTTTGCTATAGCACAACTATGTCTATCGCGCAAGATTCAAAGCGGTTACTTTTTACTTGGATGAGATGAGACACTTTTCCATTTGACTTTTTTACGCTTGTCATTTTATCTTCCAGTGCACCTGGTTACAAGGACTAAAGGACATTTTCCCTCTCCTAATAGGGGGAGAGTGTCGGTATTCTAGCCAGAAATTTTACCAAACAGGGTGGGATGACTGCATTTTCCTATGATTTTAAGGCCCTGGCTTTTCAAACAGGGTGGGAGTGAAATTCGAACAGGGTGGGGAAATAGAAAATGCATTGCAAGTTACATTTTCAAACAGGGCGGTAAAAATTTCAACATGGTGGTAAAATTACCTCTGGATTTTAAACAGGGTGGTACTGCCCTGTTTAAAACGCCTGGTGAGAACACTGAGTGATGGCACAGTGGTAGAGTGAAAGACTCGCGTCTTCAAGGCGTTGGGTTCAAGCTAAGTGGAGAATATTGCTACTTCATCCTATTAATTTCATCTGAAAGGCATCGAGTGAGTCCTGATATAGACTGCTGCTCGTTGAGTTCCCAAGATAGGTAGAAAAGCAAGGGCCTAAAACTACACTTTTGGTTGCACAGACGGGAGTTTTAAAGCCAAGCCTGGTAATGAAATGGTCCACGGACCATGTGCTCACCAGGGTGCATGTAGGAATGACGAATGACAGATGTTAAGTCAAAATGTTCCATTCTAGCTGGTAATATTGTTCATGTGATATGAGCTGCAGTAATTTTTCAAGATGGCCACTTTATGACCACATCAAATACTAAAATTTGAGAAGAGTTTGTTTGTTTGTTTGTGTGTTCACGATTTTCTCCAAGACTGACGAACGGATCGCCCCCAAACTTGGTATGCACATGCAGACAGACCTTGGAAGTGTCCTTACGAAGCCCGAATTTTGATATGAGTTACAGTTATTGAAATATCAAGATATTAACGAAAATAACAATGCTGTTTAGGCCATTTGACGTCACTGAGATTGCCGCCGCGTCATCCGTGATGTCGGCAACGTCATGTGCGATGGAATGATGTCATTACGCCACTCCAACGGGTATGACGTCATTACATCTCCCATGAGGGCTCGCATGAATTTAGCAGGAGTTCCCCCACTGAATGGATAATATTGCCTATAGTATGAAATAAATGCCAAACGTGAGCAAGATTTTAGTGCACACATTAAAGGTCTTCTAGATACATATTCACGTCAGGACCATTCAGTTAATAGAACATTCTAGCTGGGAAGATGGACATACCAGCATCCTATGAGCTCACCCAGGTGGGGTAAATATGATTAAACGATTATCATTTGCTGGAAAGTGTTAGGCTTTGATGTGTTTGGATGCAGTTCATAAATAAATCCACCACTTCTACTGATGTCCAGTTCAGCCCCAGCAAGATCAATGGCTAAAGATCCAACGCTGGCATCTCCGCTGCAAGCCCTGTCACATACATCTGCCGACTTTATCATTTGTGATGTGGTTAAAAGCACCGAGACAAGAAATCCGGCAAGAAAAAAATAATCTCATTTAAGACAAGCTACAGGAAACCCTACAGCAATCTGGTATCTGGCAGCTAAGACACACAAAGTCAACCAGTTTTTCACTCCCGTGTTCAAATTCAATTCCATAAAGTCACATCTGGCCAATATCAAGCAGGGCTTCAGACAGTATTGGGATGAAATACTCCTTGAAATCTTGAATACTAATTAATTGATTTCAGAGTGAAATACTCCTTAATAATACTCCTTGAAATTGTGAAATAGATTTTTTTTAAAAGTTAAAGTTTGGTTTTATAGTCTGATATCAACTACGGAGAGGTTCTCATCCGACTTTACACTTTAACCCCAGTCTATCCTGAAATCTTTCAGTAGAACTCTGTTGAGCTGCCCATTCAGCGCTACATTCGAGCATTTCCAACCAGTACCCATTTATACACCTGGGTGGAGAGAGGCAAGTGAGGCAGAGAGACTTGCCCAAAGTCTCATGCACAGTGGGATTCGTACCCGGGAACCTCTGACCGCTACACCACCGGGCTCACCAGTTTCAGGTTTCAATGGTGAATACTCCATGAATGATCCTTGAAATCATAAAATACTCTCTGATTTCAGGTTTCAAGGAATGAAATAGGCCTATACCCCTTGAATATTTCTTCTTCCAAGAGCAGTACCAATGGAATACTCATTGAGAAGCCCTCCACATTGCTTGACTTTTGGAGTGAAGGAATATGATCTTCAGACCTGCCAAGGGTGTTCTGATACCTTGCTAGAGCTTGGGCAAGATTTTGCTGGAGAATGGGCCATTTTGAGGTTGCCTTGCTTGAGCATCTGAAAGGTGTTCAACTTTCAAAGATTTGCACAAAACCACACGGCGCATATGTCCTTCAGCGAAGGGTGGCGATTGGTCAGGTACCGTAGCATTGTCAGTAAAATACTGATAACAGAATCAAACAGCAGATCGTGGGAGCGCTGCCTCAGCAGACGATAGTCAGCAAAGGCGGTTGGAAAATGCAGTTTGTGAAATAAAGGGAACAATTTTTCTGAAGAGCTTCACTTTTGGGGAAATGCGTGAGATTACACACAGCTCGCAGGAGTGTGGGAGAACAGGTGTAAATGCGTGAGTCGCCCGCGAAATGCGTGAGACTTGGCAGGTCTGGATCTTCATTAGTGCCAAATCAAAAGTCACAATCAAGGTAGTTGTTATGAAGGATTCGTTAAGCTATGTGCACACAGAGCTTAGTGCTTGCGCGATTTTAGCGGCAGCGAAACCTAGCAACCACGCAGTCCTCTAAATCCTTGCGCCGCTGTGTGAACACGAGGGCGCAAGGATCTTTGCACGGCCTTGCGTCCTGTGGCTGGGTGTATACGGCTGCGCCAAATATCAAAAATTTTTGATATTTACGATTCCGCCTGCGCCTCGGGACGCAAGCACTAACAGCTTGCGGCCTCGGGTGCACACAGAGATTTCTTGGGCCTTGCGTCCCCTTGAAGAGCCTTGCGGCTAAGACCGCGCAAGCACTAAGCTCTGTGTGCACATAGCTTTAGAGAAAACAACTTCCAAGATAATCAGCTGCCCTGAGGCAGACACAAAGAACATAAAACAATGGTCAATAATTGACATCCCCACATCTAGACCAGGCCGGCAAGCTGAACAAACGCTAAAATTCGGTACACATCTATTGTGTTGGTCTCGAATATGTCTTAACACTGACTCCTGTCTAGTGCCAGAGGACATTGCCAAATCAAATTTAAGAAGAACCACATTTTAGTAAATTGGACATCTTATGTATCATTAATCTAATTTTGGACGTCTTGAACATCCTACGCCTTGATGATATTTGACCAAGATGACATATTAGGATATCTATGAAGGAACGGCTGGATGTAGAATTTGATACTGACGTAGGTCATCGCTACTCAAGGGAGTGATTATTGGATTTGTAATGGAACATCAAAACGATGACATGTGATGGCATGGGTGATCCCAGTCGCTTTCAGGCCAATCAGGGCATGAATGGTATTTCAAAGGGTACAGCCATTTTGGACATCCTGAGAATATCAGGCGTTCTTACTGCTCGCTCCCTTCGTCACCGCAGACAAACCCCTGAGGACATCCGCCTGATTTGCTGGGGTACTTGGCGCACGAGAAAATGCGCCCAATCAGCGAACGCCTTTCTGAGTCACCTTAAGATGACATGCATTATACGTAGATTGTCTCGTAGTGTCACGCACAACACAGTGCTGAAGTACCTCAGCTTCCCCACCTCACCCTAACTAGAGATCAGTTACACGTATACATGTATAACGGCCCTTGTAATATTCACAGCCAAGCAGCTGACATTGGCTACGCTGACCCATGCGGGTCATTAACCTACTTACACCGCTGGATTCAACCTTAGTTGAGTTCAGCCTATCCTACATTCATCGCACAGAAAGTATATCATTCTCAGGCCACACGTCGCCAAACAGATACGCCGAGGGAGTAGTTTCATGTTGACCTGCTTTGTCAGCTTTGTTCAAACCTGCGTAGTTCATGTGTATCAATCAGCGGCCTTCTTGGGATGAGATGGTGGGGATGAACATTTGCTGGAATGGCTTTGATACTCCACGGATTCCGGCGAATGTCGGCAAGGGTTTGTGTGAGCGGATGAAGAGGAGCGAGGTAAAAACCCCTGCTGTGGGAGGATGATTTTGGATGAAAATCACGGCAATTGATACACTTTTTTTGAAATGAAATGGTCCATGGACCATGTGCTCACCCGTTTGGACATAACAGTGTAATGACAGAGAGAGGGTACATGTCAGTTATGAGCAATCTGGGTCAAGCCATTCCCAAGTAGCAGGACTTCAATGATTGTTGGGTTATGCACCAAAATATCAAACATGTTTAATTTTTTTCGTCCATCTTGCGTACCCCTTTGCGTCCCTCGGCGTATTGCCACGTAGGCCAACGTAAGCTCGGCATAGTCGGGACGCCGCACTCTGCAACTCTACGTAGGCCTGGGGTGGAAGAGGCTTAAGAACAAATTTCTAGGGCAGTAGGTAGAGGACATCACAGGATATTGGCCTATATGTGACTCCTGCCTTCACTTCGTTGGCCGCTGGATGTCAGAAATGACAAGTGGTAAGCACATCAATTTAACGTCAACTCAAAACAACCAATTTAAAATTCATTTCCACACTCGACCACGTTCTCAGCCAAATGCGATCCCAAAATTCGCCGACAGCTACTTCTCCAGGTAAAAACTTGTTGGGTAGAATCAGGGCAACTCCACATGGCAGAACATCAATATTCAGCACAAGAATGAGAGAAACTCCAGAACATGGTTAGGAAGCCAAACACCTCACCTCCAATCAACTGTCACAAGCATAACTTTCATACACTCACTAATGACATCTCCATCTCACAAAGAAATGCTCCTCATCATGTGCTACATTCCTTCAATGAGACAGATGAACATCATTACGCGCTGGTAGATGAAGCGATATTACTGATTTAGCCAATGTCCCGGCTGCCAACCTCATCAAGGTCTGTGTACATTGGCAACGATTGAGCAACATTTTCAAGGCTCAAAATAAGTGGTATCGCATCGCAATTTGCGACAGAGAAACCAGAAAGTGCAATATGGCCGAGGAGGTATGTTTGCAAAATTGCAATACATCGTTTTTTTAGGTCGAGACAGCCGGGGCAGACCAGCGGCCGTTGAGGAATCAGTTAGTACATAGTTTATCGGCAACTAACGATGCCAACCAAACCTCGCTTTCATGATTGTTAATATGCATGCATGAGTCACAGTATGTTCGCCATGCATGCGTAAGTGTTGTTGTGTGCGAGGTTGACATCAACAATCATGCAAGATGGCTTTCGCTACATGGACATACAAAGTTGCTACACAAAGTACCAAAATTGCTAATCAAGTGGAACCCTTGATTGGCAATTTCGCTATACAAGTATAAGGTCCATATGAGCTACAGAGGAACATGAGTAGCTTGAAATTGCCTCTCTCGTACTTGCCAGGGACAATAGGAGCGGTCAGTGAGTTGACCAATAGGTGTCAAGTCTACGGCCCAATTCAATGCATACAGCGGACCATTCATTCGTGATCGAGCACCAATCACGTGGATTTTCCTGTGTATTGGTCCGCTAGAACTTTGCTGCCATCTTTTGGCAAAAAGCGCGGCTGACAGCTCCTATAATGCAATGCAGGTTTGGCCCAGATGGAAAAATGTAATACATTGATCAAGACCCCACCTTCCAATCAGGCACATGGCTCAACTGTAGAACATCAGGATATTTTACCTGGGCCTACACAGGCGTAGGGATTGACCAGCTGCAAACTTCAAAGGCATATCCTCCAGACTGTCGCATAAAAATACTGAAAGTTCTTTTGCAAACTATGAGACAGAGACAGACGAACAGGCAGGATTCTGACTTAGAGGCGTTCAGTCATAATCCCCCAGATGGTAGCCTCGCACCATTGGCTCATCAGCCAAGCACATGAACCAAATGTCTGAACCTGCGGTTCCTCTCGTACTGAGCAGGATTACTGTTGCAACAACATGTCATCAGTAGTGTGATGACAAAGCATATTCGTGGTAAAGCGCCGAATTACCATAGTAACCCTTGATAAAGGATTCTCTTCCAAGAAGCTTCAAGTGTATCTATGGTTGGTAATGAAATCATATGTATTCAAGAACATCTTTAGAACGTTTTTGATCTTTTCCTATCAGTATTTCTCCACAAGACTTCCCTCCTTACGGCACTTCCCTGAAACATTTAACCAGAAATTAATGCCAAGTGTTCGCCTCACTAACAACACATAGTAGATCCATTTCCAGATTGATTTTATTATCTCTAAGACTAATGGCCATCTCGCCACATCCGTGAAAGTATATGTTTTCGCGAATGGACTACCTGTCTCTTAGAGACACATTGTTTATTGGCAACAGTAAGACACAGACCGATAACTCACGGTGAGCCTTAGGCAACAGGATCAAGCTGAGCCGACCAAAATTCATCTTGCATGGCACTCTCCGAGCTGGAAGTCTGTATTTTCACTTTTCCTGGTAAATTTTTGTCTATACAGTGGAACCTCTCTATTAAGGACACCTCTGGGACTGACGAATGCTGTCCTTAATTGAGAGGTGTCCTGATTATAGAGGTCAAAATGAATAGAAATGGTCAGTTTGGGACTGAAATTTGGTGTCCTTAATAGAGAGGTGTCCTCCTGGCAGAGGTGTCCGTTAAGGGAGGTTCCACTGTACTTGTCAATGAGTCTTGTTGGCAAAACATCAAACTAACCCAACAGGCGTGGATCCAAGGACGGGCACATGACATGGGGGGCGCCCCCTTTGGCCAACAAATCTGTAAAATTCACCGTGAAATTCTGGGATTTGGAGCAAATCTTTGAAATTCACCACAGATTTCAATGTTTAGTAGCACAGGGCGCCCCCTCTTTTCCCGAATCCTGGGTCCACCCCTGCCCAAGAAAATTGCCAGTAGTACTCTGTCCTTAACAACTTGTTGAGAGTAAAAGAGGAGATCGACAAAGAATTGAATTCATGACCTTGAAAGCACAAATCCATGGGCCCTTACTCTTTTCCTTAATGACTTGGGATGAACAGACAACAAGTGGAGCGATTCCTAATTTCTGCAATTATCTTCATTTTTATGAGAATAGATGGGCAGGGACCACCAAGAAGAGCTGAACTTGATGCTGAATCAAGACCTGGGCCCGGTTGCACCAAACTTAAGTTCTTATCGTAGGATATGGAATTTGGGACAACTCTAAGACATGTCGCAACTGCGTAAGGCAAGAACGTCAGGGCATTGGCTGGTATTCATAAAAGTTGGCTTAAAATTTGCACTAGCAAGGTCCAATGTAAAGCACCACAAAACTTGAAGTAAAAGCATTTGCTAGCTTTTATGAATATCAGCCAATGTCCTAACAAGACATCGATGGTGCAACCCATTTTTGTTCTTAACTTTAAAACAGCACCTACAACCTTTCGCGCAACCGGGCCCTGGACTTTGGTGTCCTGAGCTGCCAAGGTGAAAGACAGCGGGAGGCAACAAAACAACACATCAAACTAATGGGGTTTCTTCCGCCAGATTTGCAATATTCAAATGGCGTAATTTAACATGCTAATTGTTCCGTTCAACTCAATTACTGCCAAAGTCTTCCTTCAATCAAGAAGAAATGACAATATAATTCACATCCCGGATCAATTGCTTTCATGATATATTCATTCGCCTTAAATAAGTGCCAGAACATTGCCTATCGATTGTCATAAATCCTCCCGAAATTGACAAGCCAATAGTACTTAAACTATACCCACAGAATACGGCTCCGAAACACTTTCCTTGGAGCGCACTCGATGCCAACGCTGGCATTTGTTGGCACTAGAAAATGCTATGAGTTGGCATCTAAAGCCTGCAGCACACATCACGACTTTTGTTGCTCATGTAGGCAATTTTCGTGGTCGCCACGAAAATGGCCAAGTGTGCTGTGGCCGGCAATGACCACTCACCGCGGAAATTCTGTGGTGACCACGAGTTGCCACAAGTTGCTGAAAATCAAACCAGTTTGATTAATCTCACCACGAAAATTGCTCGTGGTTAGCACCTCGGAGTCGGAGCGGGAGTCGGAGTCGGACCAGATCTTAACCTTGCTATTATAGCCTTGCTGATGAATATCATTTATAATTGGCTAAACAAGGCTTCTTGTAAACTTTGCTAGTCTGCAATCTCATTTATTGGAAGTCAACATAATAATAACTTCATAACATCACATCAAGAGGAAGACCAACAATTATGAAGTTCCAATAAAGACATTGAGATATTATGCTGATATTTGTGTGGGGGTCTAGGAAAACCCGTCGCATGTTGCTGAATGATCAACAAGGGCTGTCAGATTGCCTGTGCATTGATCTGCTACTGTTTACCTGTTACGTAGCACATTTCAGTATTGAAATGTGCGGGTTCACCAAGGCCATTAACACTTTCCTCAAACGTGACATCTGACGGGTTTTCCTAGACCACCTCGTCACATTTGTTGACAATGATAAGGAGTGGAGTTGCTGTTAAAAAATGCCTGGTAACAATAACACGGTAGCCATTTTCAGCGATTCTGAAGGGTTGTGAAAGGTGACAACAAGGATCAACTCGGCAGCAACTCGGTGATTCCTGATTTTGAGAACCACCGTGAAAGTTTCAAACATTTTGAAAATCCTGCGGTTCCAAAAACAAGGTGTTGGTCCATGGTGGTGAATGCTTAACACCCTCACAGTGTCTAGGCGGTGTCATTGAGATTCAGCATTGTTCAAAACCGTGCTGAACCGCCCTCGTGTGAGCCCTGCTTTAGGACTTTGGGCCAGCTATTAATGACACCAAATTCAGTTCCAACTGTTCAACTCCTTTCAACTACACTCCTCTCGCAGTGTTTTGTTTCGCTCCGTACCTACGCTTCACAAACCACGACTGCTTCGAATAGCCGATATTCTGCCAATTTACCGCCAGATGGCACCACTACTGTTCCCGCTGCCGCGCTGGAGAAAGTGTTTTAGGATTTTGCTCAGTTGCAGCCTGATGGCGGGCACTGATTGGTTGGACAGTAGTTGTGCCATCTGGCGGTAAATCGGCAGAATACCGGCCATTCGAAGCAGTGGTTTGTGAAGCGTAAGTATGGAGCGAAACAAAACACTGCGAGAGGAGTGTACCTTTCAACCCAATCTCACCATTTCCACTCAAGAAAGTAACACACTAGTCCAAAGGGGACCATAATAAACACTCACTGGATCTCTCATCCATGGATGCATACCGAGGGAACCAGGTGGGAGTATCTTTCATAATCTGGGAGAAAGACTACAAAATGTGACAGTGATCTCCTTGACTGCACCAATTATCTACTTCGATTGATACGTTATAGTCCGCCAGATGTGTCCAGACTCTAATAGCAACTGCTGGCAGTTCAGCCAATTTAACCCCTTTGGCCTTACCGCTACCAAGTCTCTCCTAATGTGTTTCATCATAAACGGGAAAATGGAAAAGAGGGATTGAAGGCAATATCCTCATTCACAGGATTGATGTTGATTCAAGGGCCATCAATAATTCTGAGAGGTAGCCATAACTTTCTAGAGAAGGAGTTTTCTTCAACTCAGTGGTGCGGTCAGTATTGTTTTCGCAGGACGCAAAATTTTTCTCTACCACGTTTTCGGTCAAACTAGGGCATGTACGTCAAATCTGACTTGCTCAGTCTAAAGATCTAATTGTGAAAAGATTCCTGTGCACTTTCATTCAATTTTGGCTGAGATAATGAACTTTTTCAGCTAAATAAATCGGGATCGCCGTAGTCTATAAATAGAATCGGGAGTCTATAAATAGAACCGTGCGTGGTACACAAGATCTATGCATGGCACGACGTTGTGTCTGTGTAGGCCTACATCCTGATCGACCATGGCAGTTCGTCGTATATAATACAGCATTCGAACACCGCCATCTTACGACAACATAACAAACCAGCTTCTGGCCAAAACATTTGTGGTGTGGTCATGAATT
>NMRB01001286.1:183323-204375 GCA_002633025.1 Notospermus geniculatus
GATTCCGGAATCACACATTTTTACAATGATTTTTAAATTGAGTGATACGGTGCTAATACCAAAGGTATCAACGCAAAAATTTCACACGTGAAACAAAACATCTTTACATTATACGGTACCAAATTTCATTGAATTATAATAGACAGTTGTTGAGAAATCAAGATTTGAAGTTCGATGCGTTTTTTTTGGCCCACCCGATATATTATCCTCGGGAAATTTGGTGAGATGGGAATGAACCACTTTGCCATTCCTTTTAGCCGAATTCTCATCTGCAAATTCCACGATACATTATATTGCACATCAACTTCAACGAACTGAATTTCTGAAACTAAGGCAATACCCGTTCAGTGGCGTTGCGCTTGACGGACGAGGGTCATTTTGTGACATGACGTTACCGACGTCACGGATGATGTGACATGACGTCAAAAGGCGTAAACAGCATTGTTATATTCGTTAATATCTTGATATTTCGAAAACTATAAAGTCATATCAAAATTCGTGCTTCATAAGGACACTTCTGAAGTCTGTCTGCATGTGCATACCAAGTTGGGAGCGATCCGTTCGTCAGCCTTGGACAAAATGGCGAACACACAAACAAACAAACTCTTCTCAAATTTTAGTGTGATTTATCTCTGATTTTGGATAGCTGGAAAAAATGAAGATACAGGAATACAATATACAACATAAATGAAAATAAATCGCAGTCACTAAGGATCAGCCACGCCAGAAGTCAAGCACCAGAACTGGACCATTCTGGAATAGCCTGTTGTCTGGGTTTAGTCACGGTTGATTTGATCACTTGATTGGGTAAACCTTCATATGATCTTCCAATACAGGCAGATATTTTAGACATTGCCCGTCGTTTGATTTTTTAGGAAGAAAATATTTGAATGACCAGATAAAAATTTGAGTATTTTGCTCTCAGCTGCCAGGAAAATGCATCTAAAGCACTTAAACTGTCAAATTTTTCTGGGGAGGACCCCCAGACCCTGTTTGGGCTTCGCGCTTTCGGTGCTCGCCGCCTCCTTCGAGCTACGCCTCCTTTCTGTCAACCCTGGATCCGGCCCTGCAAAGCACCCAGCACTACAGGGTGGCCCAGAAAAATTGTGGGGGTTCTTTTGTTTACCTGTTCGAAGGACAGTTTTTTTCTGGGCCACCCTGTAGAAGTACACGTATAGATTGTCCATTAGTTAGAGTAGGACCCCAGACTATTCATGCAACACCTCAATCAAAGACAGTAGGATGACATCGCTTCCAGCTTCACGCACCAAATAATCACCTCATATCTCCAAGCCACCTCATTAGCCATTGATCCTGCCGTATATAATTCGCATGAATATGGTCAATCGTTCGGGCTTACACGTCCATGTCCACACCGCCGTGACAAAACACCCCATAATCATCTCCATTCTTGTCGCAATGACTTCACGTCGTTTGTGTCGCCCAGAAATCACTGGTATCATATATCTACATGATGATGACTATGATCAGCTTGTTTGGAAATATTAGCTTTGAGATCGGTTATTAAGATACAGAGTGCTTTTACATGGTCAACATATTGCGGCAATTTCTTGCTGCAATTTCTATTCTATTTAGAGTTAGACATTGAAACCTGCACCAGCAATAATGCTCTAGCAAGTTCTATAAATAACCATAGCATTAGCATATTAACCCTTTCATTCCCAACCGTGCCAGGCACGGTTTTCAAATTTTGCGCCATTACGCCAATACCTACATGTACGTCATCAATAGCAGTACAATCATGCGACTTGGCCTGTATGAAGATTAGACAATTCACTATCGACTGTTGTGCGTCCGGTAAACTTTCAGGAAAACATGAGTGAAAAAGTGCTTTTTGATCAGAAGAGGCGGCAATGATTTTTATGAAGACAAAATTGCCTGAGCAATTTTACATGTATGAAGTTGCCAGAAAATAGACCTGCTTTGTATTTTCCGTCAACTTATTGCAACAATTTCTATTCACACGTGGCAATTTTTTAGCAAGAAGGTGAAGCAAGTGAGTTACTTCAATAAAGTGCCGCAATGTCGATCGTGTAAAAGCACCTCAAGAGAACCAATATTGCCAGAATGCCCTTCAATGGTGTAGCCAGTATCTCCAGTGGGAGTGTGGCCTATTAACATAATTGCCGTACACTACAAAGAGTGTACCGGTGTTAGCCATGTTAGCTAAGAGAGCCATAACTTCTTTTCACCGTGTTGCCACTGCAGCACTTTAGATACAGGCTTTTTAACCACAGGAGGACAGGAGACCTCAGCATAAAAGAAAATTTGACAAAAACAAATAATTTATGTCTCTACATTGCAGGCACCACTTCAATCACGACGACAACTTCTGACGCTATTTTCAAGTTATTTCATATTGAATCTATTGCCAATTTGACACCCTACATGTCATTTTACATGAAGATGAAATGTAACGTGATGGAGTGGAATTGTTGCAAAATTCATGTGAGGACATCCCAAGTGCGAGACGGTAAAACTAAGCAGATGGGTCGTAACGTGAATGTTTAATTCAAAATTTCTGCCAATTCAGACTCGTAGGAGTAGTTCGTGGTATTTGTGGTGAATAAACTGCTCCTGTCTAAGTCAATCTCAAAAATTCTTTTTTTCATGATGGCCACCTGGCGGCCATATTTGAAGTTTGTTGGCACTGAAATTTTGGCATAAATGCAGAGGATACACTTAAATAGATATTTAGGCAACATTAAACCATCCTAACGTTTACTATTGATGAGATATGGGCCGAAGCCAATTTTTCAAGATGGGTGCCTGCATGGCGGCCATGTTTGAAGTCCAATCAAACCAAAATTTGGCCTACATGTACAGGGTACCAATATACACATTTAGGCATGGTTATGGCATCCTAGCTACTAGTATTTATGAGGTATGGGTTGAAGTCATTTTTTCAAGATGGCTTCCCGGCGGCCATATTTGAAGTCTCTTTAGAAATGTGCCATCCCCGACCCCAGAAAAAGTGTCTCTAATATGTAGTATCATAGAAAAAAGTCCACTAAAACATCGACAAAAGCTGTTCTTGTTTAAATGTGGTCCTCATCACGGCTAACTAGACAATAACTCAGTGATAATGTAGCGATATCATCGATCCCAGCTAGGCCATGCCACAAAAAGTATCTCTCAATATAGATGTGTACCTCATTTGAAATTCCAATTACTTCGGCATTAGGGAGTGTTCCTAATGTCAACTGGCTAATCCATGTAATTTGTTATTGCAGACCAGAGCAAACGCGACTGCCAAGTTTGATCAGGACAAGATCAGAATGTCGCTATAGATCACCCAACTTTCGAGGGAAAAACCCGTGGGGATGATGAATGAAGATTTTGCCTTCATTACTGCATCATTTTTATCTCTGAAATGCACAAAAAGGAAAAGTGCCTCCCTCATGATGACCTACGAAAGTGCATTACCGAGTTGGCTCAAAATGACGCAAAATTCTAAGCCACAGAGGACATGCTTGACATATCGTCATAATTAGGAAATGGCTCATAATCAGAGTGTTGTTGGTGTGATTCAGTTAACTCTATTCATGCTCGACCCCAGGTTGACAAATGCAGTCTTTATTTCTTTAACTCTTTCGCTGCCAGACCCGATTTCACTTTTTTCTTGCAATTTGCCAGAATTTGTGAGTTTTTGACTATTTTGTAAAATTCAGAAAAAAAATCCCTGGAGGGAACATAGCCCTATTGTGAACTTTGTAGCCACCTGATAGCCTCGCTATGTACAGTGGTGCCCTCTTGCACTCTCCCAGCTACTGGAGGACCTCCCCTTTGGGGGTCCTCTTCCTCTGAATCCGTTGCTATTATGCTACCCATAGGCCCAGTTGCACCAGTCATACTTAAGGTCGACTTTGTGCTCAAGCTAACCTCAAAGTCACTCTCAACCTCAAATTGCGTTGCACCAGCTATTCTCATGCTCAAAGTCATACTCAAGAACGTTGAATATTTGAGGCAAGGAATACGGCGTCTCAACTTCGTACTCAACAGACAGAGCGTAATATCCACGAAAAGGGAGTTTGTTCGTTCATCAGAAAAACCAGGTTTTTTAATAAAAAAACATGGCTTTTATATCCAAAAACGTGGTTAGTTGATTAAAACACGGTTTTAACAAAAAATATGTTTTTATGGTTCTTTAACTAAATACAAAATAATAATAATAAAAAAAAACATCTTTTTAGACAAAAAGGTTTCACAGACAAGTTTTTTTCTAATAAATGTTATCGGCGACCTGTTTGGCATGCACAAGAGTGTCATTTACAGAATAATCGCGAGAGTTTCTAGGGCTCTGGCAAAATGACGGGATTCATCTTCCTGCCAATGACGACCTGAGACGGTTTGCGGACATCGCAGCATTTCCTAGTGTAGGCAAAAAAAATGGTAGGAGGAAGTTATGCTTTTGTGTTGTTGAGTATTACTCAACTGAGCAGTACTCAGTCGAATTTGGTGCAACAAGGGGCGTACTCAGCTTTTAAGTCTTACTCTGCTGAGCCCAACCTCAAACTCAATTTTGAGCATAGCTGGTGCAACCGGGCCATAATGCTTTGCAACCATTGCTGTCGTCTGCTACTGAGCCATCAGAGCCACGAGATTTGGCAGCGAAAGAGTTAATATTGGTTTACAACTAGTGTCTAGATGGCGCTGCAAGCGAACGTGTCTAACCAAACATTGGTTCGCGAGAATATTTCTCCACATTTTATGGCTGAAAATCAAAAAAAAAAAAAAATTCCAGAAATAATGATCAACCTGTCCAACCTATATATAGCCAGTGGTAACACCAAGGCTGGACTGATACTATATCAAAACAAAAATGGCCGTCATACCTTTCATCACTTGAGAAGTTCAACATGCTGTTATAGCGTGACTAACCCTTCATCACATAAGGTAACATGCTTCAACTCATTCTTTTATGTGTAACAACACCCTCAATGCCTAATTGGTAACATAGATCATTCAAATAGATAGATTTGGAAGTCTTGTTGAGCATGCATACACGACGTGCCTAAAAGGTCAAAGGTTACATCGGCCCTCGTGAGATACGTACAAAACTTAATGCACACAGTCGTGCTTTAAATAAATGTACGTTACCCCATCAAGTAGGGGTTCACCAATTTTCAGATTCACTGAGCATCTTCGACTATAAATAGAAAGGAAGTCATCACAAAGCAGCACATAAAGATACCTTCTTTACACAGAAGAAGATCAAACACAAATGAACTCCGGCTGAATTTTATTTCCCCAAGGCATTCTTTGTGTGACATTTTTAACTGAACATCACTGGTCCAAACATCTTTTACAACAAGAGCAACGCAGGGCGTAGCGTATGTCCCCGACTGGTATGGCACATTTGGGGGAACTGGTAGTGCTAGTCATTAAAAGAAACCTTCCCCTCAAAAACACTCACAAAAAATTTCAGGTTGATCGCTCAAAGTGTTGTGAAGATAACTGACAGCCAATGAATTCAAGATGGCTACCATAGCTGCCATCTTAGATGCGTTGTGGTCCTGGTCATGCATCAAAAGGAATGTTCCCTTCATAGAGACCATGTTGTGAAGATAACTGACAGCCAATGAATTCAAGATGGCTACCATAGCTGCCATCTTAGATGCGTTGTGGTCCTGGTCATGCATCAAAAGGAATGTTCCCTTCATAGAGACCAGTAATCATCAAAAATTTCAGGTTAATCGCTCAAAGCATTCTCAAGCTATTTGATGGAAATCTAATTCAATATGACCGCCATAGCCACCATCCTGGATGAGTGGCAGTGCTGGTCATCGAAAGGAACCCTCCCTCATAAAGACAAACCCTCACAAAAAAATTTAGGTTGATTGCTCGAAGCATTCTCAATTGTTGGAAACCGATTTCAAGATGGCCACAATCTTGGATGGGCAGCGGAGATGGTCATTGAAAGGAACCTTCCCCTCACAGAGACAAATTGTAACAACAAATTTCAGGTTGATCGCTCAAAGCATTGTCAAGTTTACCGCAAGGCTGCAATCACATAGAGCTGCACTCTACACGGACATGCCGGTTAACAATGGCTTCACGGTCACGAGCCCTTTGTGAAGCCATTGTTAAACAGCGTGCCCATGTAGCATATTGCTCTATGTGATTGCAGCCTAATTGATGGACACGAAATGTTAACGAACACCGACACTGACCTTCGGAGATGGAGGCATAAAAACTTCAAAGAACTGACTGGCCATTAGATTAAACTTTGCCATTAGTCAAGGGGAAATTAAAATGCTATGTTTTAAGTGGAAGTAAACAAAGTGATTAATCATCCTTCACCTTCAGTTCTGCCTGCAATTTTTGTTTCTCCAACTTCAATATGGCAGTGCGCAATTTCACGGCTTTATTCTCAGCTTTTAGATTACGTAGTCTTTGTTTCAGAACTTTTTTCTCGAGTCTAGCGTTCTTTTTCTGTTGTTTCAGATTTGACATTTTTCCATCGTGTTCCAAGCGTCGCATCAAGAGAATATCAGATTCACCATCGTCCTGGGCATGACCGTACGACTGCGCACCCTGTTCGGGGCACGCTTTGGAAGAAGCACAGGGTGGCTGCACATGCGCGTTCCCAACTTTGACCAATCGAATACGCTTTGGAGCTGGAGCACCACTCTCACCTGACCCCTCCCTCGGTGAAAACGTGGACGCAAAGGAAACTAACGTCTTGGACGCCGCCATATTGGGAGCATTCCTCGAGTCCTTGAATATACAATATTTGTCAGTTAACTGCTGGAGTTGATGATTCGGAGTGTCCTGATTCCTCGACTCCAACGAAGGATTAGTTGTATCCGCTATGGATGCCACCGACGAGATTCTCCCCATACCATTATTGGCGATCTCCTCCTTCAAAGCTGTGTTTCCAGATGCTTCATTGAATTCTCCTTGCTGTGCCTCATATTCAGCAATTTCAGAGTTAATTTCGATCAGACTTGTTGGGAATGCATTTGAACTGAAAGAGAAAGGGAGCTTTCAGCTAAGGATATTCTGTTAGCAATGACTTTCTGACAATTTTGCATCGCCTCCAATCCAAGATTCAGCAGTGCTGAATTCCACTGTAGCCTCACAGGGTGTAGTGAGAGAATGCCATGGTTTTTGTCACAATGTCACGGTGCTGTTTTCAAATGAAATTGCATCACAATGTGTATTGTGGCAATGACATCCTTGACTTTTAAATCAACAGACGCAAAAAAGATTCGGCACTGAAATGGTGAAGCTACATGTAGGCGCACACCGACAAATGACGCTCAGCCATATTTGGCACAGTGTTATTTAAAATGCAACAGAGCTTTGCTGCAACACTCTATTTGTGGCTGTGCAATATCCTTTAAATTCAATCGGTTTGATACTTAGCACAGCCATGGGGATTTTGATGATAACGACTGTGCGATCACCATCATGTAGTGGCACAGCAAAATTCTGGTCTCCGACAAACTCCAAATAACGCTGGGCCAAATACAACTCAGCACAATTCATCTGTGTGCTCCTTTTATAAATCAAGTAGAACTCTGCCTTAAACTACCACTGAATGAAATGGTCCATGGACCATGTGTTCACCTGGCTGGAGATACCATAAATGACAGAGGGAGGCACATATCAGTTATGAGCAACCTGGGTCAAGTCATTCCCAAGTTACTGGACTGATGATTTTTGGGTTATGCCACCTGGCAGCCATATTGGATGTCCGAACGGGCCGAAACTTCACTTGCACATAAAGGTCATCTAGAGGGAGCCACATAGCACATTTGAGCACTCTGGGTCAAGTCATTCCTGAGTTATAGCACATTGATGATTTTTGGGTTACGCCACCTGGCGGCCATACTGGATGGCCGATCGGGCCAAAACTTCACGAGCACATAGAGATCATCTAGAGGGAGTCACATATAAAATTTGAGCACTCTGGGTCAAGTCATTCCTGAGTTATGGCACTTTGATGATTTTTGGGCTACGCCACCTGGCGGCCATAGTGAACGTCCAATTAAAACGAAACTTCACTTGCACATACAGGTCATCTAGAGGGAGCCACATATCAAAGTTGAGCACTCTGGGTCAAGCCGTTCCTGAGTTATAGCACTTAGATGATTTTCAGGTTAATACAACACCTGGTGGCCATATTGGATGTTCGATCGGGCCGAACCTTTGTCTTTTTGAAGGTACCCCTCTAATACACGTTTATGCAAGATATGAAGGCGCTCGGTGAAATAATGACGAACTGTGGCATGTTCGTTACTTTTGTAGAACTTTGACCTCTGTGACCTTGAAACGTATGTCAAATCAAAACCCAGAAACATACGTCAATCAAAAACCCAGTATATATGCTGTGTATCCTAATTAGATACACCTATGATAAAAATTTGGAGATGATCCAGTCATCAGTTCAGGAGTTATTGCACTTTTTGTGTTTTTGGTTTTGGCCACCAGCCAAGAATCAAATCGGACCGAAACTTGGTGTCATAGGTCACCTGACCTAGGTGTATTATGTACGGACGACGACAACGGACACTGCACCTGCAACACGGCCATTGTTGCATTTTTACTGTGGGCATTTTTACCGTAAACCCCTGCCATGACCCATAACTTGGGAGAAACCTACCTATCATCAACACTCGCCTCAGCTGAACTTGCTGACAAGGGTGTGTCTGGTGGCGCCATCTGAAGCTGTAGTTTCTATCCAAATCAGGCTTCACGTCGACATCAATACCCGCCTCGAGATCGACAAGTTCTTTTGGTAACTCTAAAGGTTTCTGAATAGGCGGCATCTCCTCGTTAATCATGCCCGCAACAACTCGAGAAATATCATCTGGTATATCGTACGGTTGCAAAGTCTCGTTTCCTAATGCGGAAAGTGCTCTGTAACGAGCCATGACACGCCGACATTTCTGCTTTAGTCTCTTCCACAAATCTTTGAGGTGTAGCGTACTCCGGGGCTTCCGACTTGTCAAGCAATGAGCATTAAAGTGCTCCACGATAAACGTCCATGCTGCTTTTTTCTTCCCAATTACAAGACTATCGCAACGCGTGTTGTCGACGGTTTCGACCAATTCATGTTTTTTAAGTAAAAATATCAACATCCATTTTTCTTCCGTTGAGAAATTTTCTGTCCTCTCTCTGGCTTTTGCGAGGTCACCGACATCAATTTCGTGGTATTTCATGGTAGAAAGGTTAAGCATCTTGGAACTTCGGTTCGCGCTGATACTGTTGGAGATAGAACAGTCAAGCACAATACACAGAGTAACTACTTGGTCCAAACAATATCCAGGTGTAAACAAGGTTTATCCAAGCTGTTAACTACAGAATTCAAACCTCAAGGTGTTGTGTTACCTGAGCTTGTCCAGAGTGTTAATTAGTCTTATAGCATAACCACACTTAGGAATGTCTAGAAGCGTAAACCATGTGTTTACACACACCAGAATGCATAATAAACACACATGTCCATGCACTGAATGACTGTCTGAAAGATTCAAGACCCAACACCAAGTCTAACTCCCACGAATACTGATCTAGTCAAAGCCAAATACACAGCACTCCAACCACAAAGTATTCACATTAGATAGGTCACCAAATAACACACGTTCATACACACAGCATATTCCACCATTCATCAGCCTACACGGCTTCTCTCCGCCAACAACACTACACCAGCTTACACAGCTCCGCTATGATCACTCAGCACACAAACCTAATCTTAATTTAGCCTCGCTCTATTCAATAAACACAGCCGTCTATAGTCTACTACACATAAACCAGGTCGACTAATCCCAGCCTATCAGTAAGTGCACAATAGCCCATGATTCACTGTGCTCTGGGCATGACCCCATTTTAACCATGGCGGAATAAATCAATACGGATTTTATTGCACAGTTAGGGCCAGAGACAAAGGCATGACCTGGGTTTAACAATACGGGTGTCATGAGGTGTTTAAAGGGCGAGTTCGCACATGATTTTGCGAATAATATGGCTGGAGAAAGACGACTCATGAAAATTTCTCTTATCTCAGGTGCGAAGAACCACAACAACATCCGGAACATACAAAATGCCAAAGAATCTAGATGATTCCATTTTAACCCTCTATTCCCTAGTCGACCATGCTTGCTCCTTGACAGTTGTGCCTTTTTCGTATATTTCTGTGCGGAACCTAGTTTTTTTACCACACCAAGAATGAAGAATAAAATGTTTTCAAGTATCGCTCAGTATCTGGACCTCGATGGGAGGACCCTTTGGTAGTCACGCAGATCTTGGTATTGTTGGTGAAGTCTGGGTATTGAAATGCGTTTTATTGACAGAATACTTCCAGCCTATGCCTGTGTTCAATTTCTAATCAAGGCCTAGTTGCATGTTCTATTTCGAACCAAGGTTCAGCTGGTTAGAAAACAATGTGCGTTGGATGCCGTTTAGAGTAAACCCTAAACTCATTGTCGTCCGGTTACTAGCGGTTTCACTGACATACGCCCATTGAGGTCCAGATGATTTTAACATTATTTAATGCCAGCTTTTTGGGGTCTTAATTTTTTCGAGGTGCCATTATTCTGTTCACATGTGACTGCGTTCATAATTTTTTTTCTACAAGTTATTTTATCCGGCTATTCGTAAATTACAATGGATCCAGTTACTATATTACATTAATTAATTGCATATCCCATTTGCATCATTGTGACACTAGCATCCATGCATATTCATTGCATTATTTTTCCTAACACTGGTACCATTACGTGAATCAGTATGCATATGCAATTTTATAGCTGCCATTTTTTATGAAACAGCGCTTTGGAGAGGAGAAAGACATCGCACCATATCCAAGCGACGATTACATAGAGGTGCATGGTATATGGACACGCTGGTTAAAAATGACTTCACGGTTGCAAACCCTTTGTGAAGCTTTGTTAGCTCGCCTCATTCAAAAAAATATCAAATTTATCAAAAATAGATAAGAGAGGATCTATTTTTGAATTTTATGCAAAACTGAACTTCTGCCATCACACTTTTGTCATTGTCCTTTGCTGCATCCTTTATAAATATGGTCGTTGGTGTAACAGAATCTCAATCGCTGGTGGAATTTTTCTACAGAAATCTTGTCTCCTTACCTGTTCTTGAACAAATTGGAAAATACTCTTCATGAAATCACACAAAAGGACACATCAGATATGGGGATTTTATGGAAATTTGCAATCTCCTTTCAAAGGACCGAAAGATTTAATATTTTGCACTCTCCTTTCAAAGGACCAATTAGAGTTGTCGTCTGAACGGAACAGTTCAATGTTCCAACTGTGCCAGATTATAAGGGTATTGTAGACTAATCCCCCCTTATGAAATGCCTGAACAACCATAGCGAAACTGACGCCAATTAAAATGCTTTACATGCGGTTACAAGCTTAAGCTGGAAATCATGGGTGATCAACATTGAGTTGTTCAAATTGGCCAAATGACTGCATCGCCAATAGTAAAACTATGCTTACTAGTGGATTATCGTTACAATGAACTGTGCTGGGAACGTTCCAGGCATTGTTTGACTGTGGTGCGCTCAGAACAGTTCCGATAAGAACACTCGGAGCAGAACAGTTACTGTGCCGGTGTGAAAGGAATCGAAGTCCCCTGGTATCAAAGTCCGGTGTTATTGGTCAGCGAGGGATTAGAATATATGGCTGGAGAGACCATGACCATTCAAATATAACCTTACAATAGCGGGCTATTGTTTTGCGGATCTGCATTCCTAGGACGCTGATTCATGTCACACCGCCAGGTGTCATGGATGGAATTATCGCATATCATGAAACATGTCGATCTATCTGCCAGTGTTTCCAGAACAATAGGGGGAGCACTGACACACGGAAACACTGAAAAACCTTACACCTGATCCAGGTTGGGGGGGGGGCGTACGCCTCCTATTTTTGGGAGAGCAGTGATTTTTTTAGCAAAAAAAATTAATCACATAAAAATTCAAGTATTTTGCTCTCAGATGCCAGGAAAATGCATCTAAAAGCACTTAAAATTGTCAAAGTTTTATGAGGGAGGGCCCCCCCCCCCCCCCGTTTGGGCTTCTGCTATACATGTAGGTGCTCACCACCTCCGTCAGGCGACGTCGAGCTACATGTACGCCCCACTTTCTGTCAATCCGGGACCCGGCCGTGATAGCAGCAAGAGATCGCGTGGGTGATCACCTACCTACAGTCTAGATCCCGAGAGAAGGTTTGCTTATAATTTTGAAAATTTGAGAAACACAGAAGAACTACATTATGTTTGCAGGTTACAAACCCGAGCTGGTTGAGATTCTAATCTCTTGCGTTTGGTTTCTAGCCACACCCTCAATCCGTCATTCAACAATTAAGTGGATACTTTTTACAGGGGGATACTCTTTACTGTTACACCGGTAATACTTCACTATTTGCACATGACTGGACTGCGATTGATAAAATGTGTGTGTAACAGAACCCACTTCAACGACCTCATGGTTCATTCCTAATCTTATTAACAGCCAAGTGCAAACAGGCGTTACACGACGTATTAGTTTGTGGTGAAAGACCTATTATGTAATACCATAGTCAGATTACATTGAGCAGTTGGAACTCTGGAACAGTCCCGTTCAGACGACAACTCTAATAGGCTTAATACTACTGAGAGTGAAAACCCTAAGCTGCGCAAAATGATTAATCCCATTCAAGTCAACAGAGAACATAAAACAAAAGCTATCCCATGCACCTGCGCAAGCTCCTATCAATTCTTCAGTTTTGCACACTTCATAAAGCACTTTATGACATTTCGATGACGGAAATGAATTATTCCAACATAAATCATCAAAACAACATTTTGAAGTCATGACTGCACAATCCATTAGTAAATGCCACTGCAAGAAGCATTCCGAGGCTAATGCCCATCTAATCGGTCAAATTGTTCACCAAATTTTCTGAATTAATGCTGATGTCAAGTAGACCTTGCGACTGCACACAACAGGCAGCGACTGATCTTTTTGGAAAAAGCCTTGTTCACACTGGTGGCGTGGTGCGATGCAAAATTTTTCGTGCCCGATCGCTCCCACTGTTAAGCCTATAGCTGTTCACACTTGCGGTGCGACACGATGCGGTAAGAAGTCATATGACGCAATGAGCGACTTCCACCACCAGCGATCACTCCTGCAGTATTTTTCCGCATCGAATCGCCTGCCGCGTGAGGATATTGAATGATGTCATTTCCGCTAATCATGACCACCGCACGCAACTGCGTCACGCCGTGCCGCATTATGTCAAAATACCGCTTGGCGATGTTTTTCAACGCATCGCACTGGGCCGCTAGTGTGAACAAGGCTTCACTCTGCATCTGAGGCATGACTGCGCGAATAAATCATCAGTCGCCGATATGGTGTGACATGATAGCAGCTGCATCTCACCTGCGATGATCGGCATCATCGCCGACCACAACAATCACGAATCATAAGAGTTGAAAATGTACAACTTCCTCTCGATGCTGAACCTCGTGATAAATCCATTCACAGTCGACCTGACTCCGAGTTACCGGGTACAATTCTCTGCACGCAGATGACACCTCTTCCACATTGAGCGCACACTTTTTCTCTTTTGCGACCAGGGCCCGGTTGCACCAAACTTAAGTTCTTATCGTAAGATATGGAATTTGGGACAACCCCTAAGACATGTCGTAACTGTATAGGCAGGAACGTTAGAACGATGTCCTAAGACATCGATGAACCCATTTTTGTTCTTAACTTTAAGACAGCAACTACGACCTTTGGTGCAACCGGGCCCAGACCATGATTTCTTCATTTGATGCCATCTGTTCAGTCATAGCCATAATGGGCTCGATAAAGGCTACAAGTGAGTCTATACATTTTAAAGCCACATAGGCCCCTAATCTGCACTTCGAAGAAACTTAACAAACATTCGGACGTATGCAGCGGCATAAAACGCTTGATAAAATTCAGTATCTACTCTGAGGGTGGCTGGCGACATATATATGATTCAAGGCCGACACCATCGATCACGTTGTGTATTACCGTATTTTCGCGACTATAAGGCGCACCCCCTAATTTCACCCTAAACCCTTGACGAAATCCATACAAAAGACGCACTGCCCTATAAGACGCAGTCATCAGGTGAACCACAGCAATGTAGCTTGTTGTGACAAGCTAATTAGCTCTTTGTGACACTTCTGATCAAATTTTCGGACTCTATCTGCAGATAAGGTGCACCACCCTATAAGGCGCACCCCCAATTTTAGACCCTTCTTCAAGAAAAAAAGCCGCGCCTTATAGTCCGAAAAATACGGTAATGCAGTCGAAGTCTACAACTTGTACGCCGTCGCGCAACCCAGTCTTGCAAGACAGAATTGGTGCGACCTTAAGGTGCTCACAGGTCGACATTAAGTCTTGAAGCAACTCGTGGCAACTAGCTTTCGGGCGATGAAAGCAACTTGGAGTGACTCACAGATCAGTTGCCGATTTTGTTGACCTGAGCAAGCTTGCGTCTCCGAGCAACTGCTGGATCCACTAGTTGCCACGAGTTGCTTCGACATGTTCGAGTTGCCCATGTTCTACTTTTCGGCGACTAGTTCTTGGAATGGACTGAGGTGATGGAAGACACGCTGTCGACATGAGCGTGCTGTTCGAGGTAACTTCCAGTTGCTACGAGTTCCTCTCAATCGCTGAAATGTCGACCTGCGCATGCTGGTTTTTTATCTGCAACGGATCCGTCGAGTTGCTTCAAGATGCAATGAGACCGACTGTGGTAAGATCCCCTTACAGAGTTTGAAATTCAGGGACTTTAGGGGAAACGGGCATCAACAGGTCTACAGTACCGGGTGACTTACCTCCACGTATTTCTGGCACATCGCTTTGTAAAATCACAGTTGCTTTGTTATGTTCTGCTTTTTCCAATTCCTCCGTCACCTTTTTCAACTTCTCTTGGAGTTTCTTCAATGCCATCAGGTGACCCTTCCCACTCGTTGTCTTCAAATCTCTGAAAAACAGGAAACGATTTATCTACACCCACGAACATAATTCCTATAATCTAGTACAAACTGATTTAGTCTGATGATATGAATCTTGTCAGAGGAACAGGTAAAAACGATCTAATTAGTGTCATTAACTTGCATCTTAAAATATCATCTATCATCAAACATTTTTTTAAATCACAATTTTTTTGCCAACCGTTTTTCTTGCAAAATAAGACAAGAGCAACGCAAAGCGTGGCATATGCCCCCGCGTGTATGTTGAGTTGGGCGAACCTCCAGTCAAGTTATGTTGAAATCAGATTCCGTCAATATCAGGGAACATGCATACCAAAAACCAATATCACCGGACAAATAGTACATTCCTGAAATTGACGGAATCTGATTTCAAGATGTCAGCTCTGGCGGCCATATTGTAAATTGAAATGCAGCCATTTTCATAAGGAACCTTACTTGAGTCGCCCTCAACATACATACAAAAAGTCAATAGGATCAGACAAACGCGTCTCCCTGAAATTGACGGAATCTTATTTCAAGATGGTGGTTCTAGTGGCCATATTGTAAATCGCAGCACGGCCGTTTTCGAAAGGAACCTTCCTCTAGTCACCTCCAACATACATGCAAAAAATCAATATGATCAGACAAATGGTTTTTCCTGAAATTGACGGAATATGATTTCAAGATGGCGGCTCTGGCGGCCATACTGTAAATCAGAACACGGCGATTTTCGAAAGAAACCTTCCTCTAGTCACTCCCAACATACACACAAAACATCAATACGATCGAACATATGGTTCTCCATGGTTCTCCCTGAAATTGACGGAATCTGATTTCAAGATTGCGGCTCTGGCGGCCATATTGTAAATCGCAGCACAGCCATTTTCGAAAGGAACCTTCCTCTAGTCACCCCCAACACGCATACCGAAAATCAATTTGATGGAACAAACAGTTCTTCCTGAAATCGACGGAAACCAATTTCAAGATGGCGGCTCTGGTAGCCATATTGGAAATCGGAGCGCGGCCATTTTCGAAAGGAACCTTCCTCTAGTCACCCCCAACATGCATACCAAAAATCAATTTGATCGGAGAAACAGTTTTCCCTGAAATCGACGGAAACCAATTTCTAGATGGCGGCTCTGGTAGCCATATTGGAAATCGGAGCGCGGCCATTTTCGAAAGGAACCTTCCTCTAGTCACCCCAAACATGCATACCAAAAATCAATTTGATCGGACGAACAGTTCTCTTTTAAATGAACGGAAACAATAAACGGACGACGGACGACGACGACGACGGACGACGACGACGGACGTAACGGGTGACGACATAATGCCCCTGACTGCGTTGCAGCGGGGGCATAAAAACGAAATTAGTAACATGGCAACCGTCATCCTCGCACCCAGGGTCTTCACAACCAGAGGGAGGGTACGACCGTAAATGACCTGAGTTTCACAGGATGGGCAACCGTTGACATGCCTACGCAGAGTACATAATAAAGACTGAGGTCTCCATGTGAGATTTCATATACGAGTTGGCTTTCTATTGGCAAATCACCTCAGGTCCTGACAACACTATGGCCCGTATGCACCAAGGTGGATAAACCTTAGATTAGGCTTAAACTAGGTTTAAGTATGGTTTAAAAAATTAATCCGCCTGCACCAACAAGGATTAACTTCTATCCGGTGTTTAAACCACAGATTATTCTAAACCAGCCAAGGGGTAGGTTTAAACTTGGATTACGACATTTTTGAAGAAGTGACTGAAGTGACAAGATGGACTGGATCAACGCTTTGACAATTTTCAACGGCCAGAACGGCTGATTTGATATAGAAGCAATCCGATGGAGGAGTTTAGAGATGGTGGTTTCCACAAAAGATACCGTTTCACCAAGGAGAACGTTTTGCTACATGTAATTTTGGATTGGATGGAAGAAGAGATTACACCCAACTCCAACAGGGGAACGCTGCTGTTTCACCAATTAACAGGCTTTTACTCACGCTACGATTTTTTGAGGCCACCGGTCATTTCCAGATGACAGATTGTGATCTTGAAGGTGTTCACCAGATTACAGTCAGCCGGATAGTGAAATAGGTGTCCCAAGCAATTGCTAGGCAGAGGGGTAGATTAAACTTGGATTAAGTCATTTTTGCCAGAGCATATACAATGAGATCGTGTTCACAGGGTGTGACCTAATCCATTGGTAATAGCCATTTATGTTATGAAATTGGTTCAACCGTGGATGAACCATGGACAACTTATTCTGTGGTTTAACTATGTTGGTGCAGGTTCAAGTTCGGATGATTTAATCCACGCTTAAGCCATGATTAGTAAGTCTAGGTTTAAGCCAAATTTTAAACCACTTTGGTGCATACGGGCCTATGGGCCGTATGCACCAACGAAGATTATCTTGAAATCAGGTTTAGCCACAACTTTTCCATTGTCACATCACGCTCTGGCAAACCTGAACAATGGAAAAGTTGTGGCTCAACCTGAGTTCAAGATAATCTTTGTTTGGTGCATATGGGCCTCAGAGCAAATTTCTGTGTCATCGTCTCAGTACTATAAGCCCAAATTCACACCAGACCTGCGTGTTGCGTTGTGCGGCATACCAAGTATGCCGAAATTTAGGCTGCGTACTCATGAAATAAATATTACTACGCGCAGGGTCGGCGTAGTCCCTGAACCCACACGAAGCAAAAATACGCAACACTACACCCTTCCATGCGTAACAGTATGCCAGCCTCACAGGATTTTTCATCAGACTGTCGTAGGGTAGCGTACTATTGCATAGGCATGGTGTGCAGTAGCATAGTGTTGCGTAGACTTGTGTAAGAACTGCGTACTTCCTGCATCCAGTGCCCAATGTCGAAAGTACGCAAAAAATTTAAACATGTTTAATTTTTTGCATCCGTCCATCTGGCATACCCTTTGCATCCCTCGGCGTATTGCTACATAGGCCAGTGTAGGGCACCTATTAAAACCTCGGTGTAGTCGGTACACCACACTACGCAACTCTACGACGTAGGCCCGGTGTGAAAGGGGCTAGTCATAAGGACATTGACAGCCAACTCTCATGAGAAAAGTCACAGATGTAGCATCGCCTTTCAGTTTTGTTCTGATGCAACGTCACACTCTCACAGTCCAATAAGTCTCCAACTATTGTGTTATATGTCTTATTAATCGACTTGACAACATCATACGGAATACTTTCAGAGACACGATGGCAAAGATACAAACAATCAAAGCTGAGAGCCAAATGGTTTAATTGCTCAGCGGATCCATTAAACGTGCATTTCTGATTGAGCACCAACGATTTATGACTGGAGCTGCCGCATAACTTCCTTTACTTACATGTATCAACAAGGGATTAGATCACTGTTGCCAAATTGACTGCAGAAGACGACGATGACGATGCAATTAAAAGCTACTGACATTTTAATGTATTTTCATCCGCTTATTAATGAGGTTGCAGAGAAATGTTGTACAGTTTTAAGAAAGTTTGTCTCATCGTCAAGATGGGCAGTTATTACGGCAACAAAGATTTGGATAATGAAGTGACAAATTCTGGCACTGGTGTTGTCAATGGTAGCTACGGTTGCACCTGTTGAAAATACCTCTGTTTTTCCAGACCCTTTTCGTACACACGGGTCTGGAAAAACAGAGGTATTTTCAACAGGTGCAACCGTAGCTACCATTGACAACACCAGTGCCAGAATTTGTCACTTCATTATCCAAATCTTTGTTGCCGTAATAACTGCCCATCTTGACATATTAGCAGTTAGCAATCAATGATTTACAATTTTACATCTGTTGGTTATCTATAATTAGGGCGTTATTATTTATATCTCTTACACGGGTAAGACGCAAGTCTCACTGACTCCTTGCGATTGGAGCCTAGTGTAGATGGCAGCACTGACGGTAAACTGAATGTCCCAGGTGTCGATTTACACACGAGTTTGCGATAGCCTTTCTCTTCCTAGTTCCTTAACAGGTCAACAGATGGTGTCCCAGTCGCACTGAGAAGCTAAGGAACCAAAGAACAACAATAGGCCCATCACGAGATCCCTCGAAGCTGGGAATATGACGTCATGAGATCTCATGATTGCCTGAAAGAGTTAAAATGCGGAGGGTTGGTACCCATGGGCTTGACTTCAGCTATTTCCACACATGAGCCGCTAAATCTCCATTTAACTGGCTTCACAGAACTATTTTTGTGACCAAACTGATAATATCACTGATGTCGGGATATTGGGAAACATGGAGCAATTAATCAAGAAGTGCCATGATTAAATCTTTGACCTTTTATTGGAAAAATTTTAGCCTCGAAAGTAGCGAAACCTAGCAAAAGTTGCTACATGTAGCTAGATCAATCATGCAACGAGGATGATAAACAATTTTCGAAAACACACGAAATCAAATTGAAATCATATAAAAATCGAAATGATAAAGAGTTAGTTATGTGATGAATTCTGCACTAAATTAATTAAATTCGATATCATCAGGAGGACAAATCCATAGTCTGGCAATTCCATGTAGGCCTACATTCAAAGTGATAAGAAATCAAAACCCACAACCTTTTCCTTGATTCTTAAAACCCACACAAGGCAAGTTCTTGATCTGTTACGTGTATGGTGGTATTTCTGCTCAAGAGTTTTAGCAGCACGCGGCACCCTGACTCCCCACGTGGAGTCCTGTGCCCTTTTTAATCGCTTAATGCACCTTTGCCACAGGATTTTTTAGAATTCTTTGTTTAGTCAATTTTGAGAGTCAGAAAACCTTCTACAAGGCTTTTGGATGCATGAAAGCGATTTTTTGAAAAGCATAATTGCGTCACAAAAACAAAAAATTCTTCCAAAACAGTGAAATTCTCTCAATATTTTTCGACGCGACAAAAAATGCCCTTTTTGGCCCAAAGTAGCCCCCTGCCCTTTTTGAGTGGCAGGTAAAATTCTCTGCTTTTGGAATTCCTGGCTGAAACACTTTATACAGGTGATCGACACAAAAATTGCCAAGACTGCCGAAGCCAGAGACCGCCAGAAGCAAGGGAAATCTTGAAAGCAATTGCCAAAGAGAATCAAATCGATTGGATATTTGGTGAGAAAAATTGCTCCCTCCAGTTAACAAGTGAGACGGGTTGCCTGCATGGTGTGCAGTGGACCAGCAATCCCCACAAAATCGGCTGGCAATAGAAATTTCTTGTGCTGTGCAATAAACTAGCCACCTGCCGGCTTCAGGGCATCCAACTGCATTCTGATCTAATGGACTAGTCACAGTAAAGTGTCATTAAGGTGCCTATAGCTCGACATTGCGTCTTGAAGCAACTTGCGGCAACTAGCTTTCCGGCGATGGAACCAACTCGGACTGACTGATGAGATGCCAATTTTGTCACCTGAGCACGCTTGCGTCTCCGAGCAACTGCCGGATCTGCTAGTTGAGCGTGCTGTTCGAAGAACTGCCAGTTGCTCCGAGTTCCTCTCAACCGCTGAAATGTTGACCTGCGCGTGGTAGTTTTTTTATCTGCGACGGATCCGTCGAGTTGCTTCAAGACACATGTCAACCTGTGGGCACCTTAGGTTGGTACCATGATCTTCACTTCATGCACAAGAGGACCCTGTATGTGTTATACTGTGCAGACTCATGGGATACATTTCCAGCTTCTACTCGAGTGCACAAATGAATCAACACGCCTCGCCCCTCCCATTCGACCCACAGGTAGTTTCCAAACCATTTACACTTCAGGAATGAAGAGAAATGTCATATGATTACCATAGGCAACCCATACTAGCCGACTCTGAAAATTACCGATAAATTCCCACCAGGGGACTGAAGATAGAAGTAGGAAGAATCTTTTAGCAGAAAATAATGGATACCTGCATCCACATCAAAGCAGCACCAGGAATATGTCATCATCATTTAAGAATGACAGCATACTTTATATGTTCATTTGATTGAAATGTGTCCACTGGGGGGTAACAAGAGCTGGCCAAGGCCAGCAATGAAGTCGTTTCGAAGTGCTGTGTGATAGGGGGCCTAGTTTAAAGCTGAACTTAATAGATATAAACC
>NMRB01001287.1:22224-39557 GCA_002633025.1 Notospermus geniculatus
GCCCATTGAACACCAGCTCGCACGAGGATACATAATACGCGTCGTGGAGGAGCACTTTACATGGTTTCGACAAACTTGATGGAGAGGACGTGTCATTTGCGGGACGATCGACAAAAGCCTACCTCACGATTCTTTTGGCTTCCCGCCGATGCTTTGCCCATTGAGAGCCAACTCGTAGCAGAAAACTCACTGAGAGGAGTGCCTAGGTGTGCGCGAACGTGTTGGAGAGGACGGGTCATTTGCGGGACCGATACCTACCTCACGATTCTTTCAGTTTTCCCGTTGATGCTCTTCTCTTCCGTGCTCTGTGTTCGGTTGGTGAAGAGCCTGCCGCAGACTTTGACAATGGTGCCTGAAGTCGGAGACAGTATGGTAACACTCGTCAGGGATGACAACAGAAAGGACTTGTCGATAATCGAACAACGTCAAACGCGCGCAACTGCGGTCGCTGCTCAACAATTGGTGACTGAGCATTTGTACGGGTTCGCCAAACAGGAAGAGCTAGGTTTTGACTCACCTGGAGGTCCAGAGCGAGGTTCAACTGATGTTATGGTGGGTGTGTACGTTCGTGATACCTGAAATAAGCGGCACTTCCGAGTTTAGTAACGGAATGATGACATCGGAAAAGCGCCGCATGGATGAGGGACTGTAGACTGTCTATGGGGATGTTCTCATTGGTATCGCCATCGGCCACGGAAATGTCCAGGCGTCCCACCGTACTGACATTTTCCCAATCAGACCATGGCACACCGTACTATTATAGTAGATTCAGCCACAGACATTCGGATTGGGAGTCAACCGGAACGCTCTGTAGAATCACGTCGTATCAACGAACGACGACGTATTAAAGCGCCCACTGGTGGCGGTTAGAATCATTGGTCTACGTCCGACACTCACGTGAAATCTGCACGTTGATTTACCCCTGACACACATCTTCTTCTCGGGGAGAATCTTCCCGTTAATTTGGACCTTTAAAGAGTACGTTCCGTCCTGAAGTTTGCTGAAAATAGGCACGTTTAGAGCTCTGTAACGTATAGGTTCGCTTCGACAAAAGATGGCGCTGTTGCATCAGGTGATGGTTATTGCGGATGGCTGCTGACCCGGTTGGAAACCACCAACAAAACCTTTCCAATCAGCCTAATAGAGTTACAGCAGACTTTGGACATGGGGCCATTTCAAATCGTCGACTGCTTTTTCAAAACAGTTCAGCTTTAACAGCGCACGGACTTCGCACACTCACGGTGTATGAAAGTTGAGTTTGTGACTTGTGGACTGTTCGTCGTTGACTGGGCACTCAACAGTTTCCTTCCAGGAAACCAACCAGACTTTATTGCCGGCTGTCTTCTCGTCTTCTTCAAGGTCTACAAGCAGGTATCAAATTATAGATGACAGTGTGTCACGGGAAAATGGAACTCACGCCTTGGAACGCATGAGACCATGGCTGGTAGGCTATTCATTAAAGCTAGCAAATGCTTTCACTGGTACATTTACAACATTTGGACCTCAGTCTGTGCAAATCTGAAGTAAAAGCATTTGCTTACTTTTATGAATGCCAGTCCATGAAGTTGTTTCTTTGCTTGACGGATGGTTTAATAAAACACAGGTAAAATTCCGCTCTGTAACTCGCTCGGTGAGTACGTGGATGAAGACATACAGTTGTCCACCGAAAATTTTGGCCATGTTTATTTCTATTGTGTTATCTCATCTTTATCTCATCCCTTCACCTCTGGGATCTCTTCTACATAGTGCCTGAGGAAGACCCGATTGGGGTCGAAAATTTGCGAAATATTCGGAGACGACTTTCCGATTTATTGTATACTGTGTGTCGTTTTTGTGCTGTTTTTTGAATATTTTTGGATATTTATCTCATCTTTCGTTACCTTTTCCGAAGACCAAGATGTATGTCTCGCCATTGCTGCTACCGCGAAACTTGTCCATGTGAGTGACTTCTGGATCGAGGGCCCCTAAAGAATGATCGTTGAATGAGACAAATGATGTTCCTCAGAAGAAGACTTGAAGAGTAAATTCGTCTTTAACGTCATTACTTGAATGACTTGGGGCCGATTTAATAGACCTTTGCTAAGCTAACCATTGGTTCCACCAAAAATAGACAGGCGTGCGAAAAATGTACAACTAAATTTTTCACCAAAAAGCCCCGTTTTCTAAGCTCTGTATGGCGCTTACTATCCATCCAAACAGGGCTTTTTGGTGAAAATTTAGTTGTACACTTTTCACATGCCTATCTATTTTTGGTGGAACCAATGGTTAGCTTAGCAAACGTTTAAATCGGCCCACAGTGATCTTAATGACCTAGTCTGGTACCCTGAAGTGACTTACAGTTATCGCAGTCATCGGAACCGTATATCAATGAAATGTATTGGAAATGTTCTTGAATTGGTTTTATGGTACATTGGTTTGCAAATATCATTATAAAGCAACGTTTAAAGATACGCTGGTAGATTTCAATGTACCCACATTCCTTCTTCACCCATGCTGGTTTATTTTATGGAACACGATATCAAAGATACTGATCGACGTGTCGTTTGTCACGTCCTTCGCCTCAAAACCGCCAAACGGAATCGGTATTCTCGGGAAACCGGGGACTCGAAACCCTGAAACTTTTGGATATTTTTTTCATCATTCGCACGAGTCACTCAATTTGACGAGATTACGCGTGTGCAACCGGTTGTGTTGGCGAACCGGATCAGTCGTCTGCATGCACCAGCAATTTTATGTCAACATAACATCTGACGTCAGTAGATTACTAAGTATATCTTTGGAGGATTGTGTGACGTTCTCCAACTGAAGGAAGCTGACACCACACGGACCAATGAGTCAGCGTTACTCCATGACGTCACATGCATAAATTAGCCAGAATGTGGCAATGCGAGTGTCTTATCGGCCAATGAACTTCAGAACTATTGGTGAGAACAGATCGTTCTGATATCGACAGGGCAAGAATCAGAACATTTGCCAGTCGGTGAACATCTTTCGTAATTCTCACGTTGATTCGATCGCAAATGATGCGTGTTCTTTTCAAAGGGGCGAAGTTCAACACCGAGGTTTTTTGTTTCTTTTTGTTTTTTCAACAGACCGTTTCAGACACGCACCGCTTCTGTCAGAGCCACTGGCGCATTGCGTGCAGGATATCAGAACGAATCGAAATAATGGTGATTAATATTGTTGGACTAAACGAGAAGAAAAAAAATCACAGTGTGTTGTCCTGTCCTCTTATCGTTTGAGACGCCTTTATGTCCATGTTAATAGGCAATTAATCGGTCTCTGCTGTCTATTTCAGTGCACATATTTTTCAACTGCGGGGCATGTTTACAATAATTAAAAATTCATTTCGTTTTTGAACAGTTTTGAAAGAAATCGCTTTATAAATGGCATTTTTTAATTAATATCTTGTTTGCCGATAGATTTCTACGGGCATTTCTGATGGATTTAATATGATAACAAAGATCCGTCTGAGTGTATGAAAACAATCTAAGGACGCAAAGACCGTCTTATCATTGTGTTTATGACTTCTAAAAGGAAATCTAGGGTTTGCCCGCGAGATATCAGGGGAAATATTCGCTTGATGAAGTATATTGATATCAAAACAGCTTTATTACAAGCAACATAGATTCTCCTTTATCAGAATTCAGTAAACCAGCAAACGCCAAAACGTTAACTGTCCCGCGAAAAGCTTCCGAGTCCTCTGACGGCTGTCTCGTTAGGCCTGATGCCAGAGAATACACCTATAAAAGGCCTATAAAATGAACCCGTACGATTCGGTTTGCGGCCCAAACATCTGTCCCCAGTTTGTAAACATCGCAATAAAACGTCTTGATTGCGATTTGATAATTGAGATTTTGATAATTGGTTGTAAAACTTCCCGGCGTAAACACTAAAATCCAGTGAGACGCATCATAGTGTGACAATATGAAGTCCCGCGCCAGTTACTTTAAAGGTAACGTGATTCAACTGGTGACGTCAACACTCCGCATGGGTGAAAAGTTGACTCGTGCGTGTGGCAAGGTGAATCCAAGGAGAGGTTAACGATTCATGATAAAACATAGGCATAATGCGGAAATTTATTAAGTCTGATTTTCACTTCGATCGACTGGCACTTCGCCGTCAGCTACCGTCGTCGACCGACGCACTGTAGTGAACTGCTTCTCAGTTTGGCCCTTGCACCGCCCCGCGGACGCCAATGAGACAGTCCTAAAGGCCTGTTTCCACTAGACCAGTTTCCCGCATTGCGTTTTGCGATTTCACAGGGTTTTGGATAAGGCCTGCTTTCCATTGGCGCGTTTCCGTGCGTGAAAACGCTCGAAAGCATTGTTTGTTTCTGCTTCGTTGGTCACCGCGCGGAAAAATACAATGCTTTCAAGCGTTTTCGCGCACGGAAACGCGCCAGTGGAAAGCAGGCCTAATCCTTCGATGGTTTAACAATAAGTGGCGTGTGGGTATACCCAAACAATAGATAAACGTCGTCGTATGGCCTAACCGGGCGCTTGCGAAACCTCCCTATTGCCTGTGAAAACCGCTCCGGCGCCGCAAACCGCAGCGGAAACCGGTGTAGTGGAAACAGGCTCTTTCTCGACAAAATTGTCGTGTGAGAGCTGCAGTGCAGTGGTGAAATTTTCCTCGCCTCCAATCGACGCGCGCCGGTGAAGATGCGTGTACGTTTGCGGTGCGGTGATATGTGGATTTGACCATGCCTGTCCCAACGTAGTCCAGCTCACCCCAGTTCTGAACTTGTAAGCGTTCAGACGCTCTTTTGCAACGTGCACGCACCTGAAAATTTCGTCGAAGGACAGAAGTGAAGTAAAAAGCATCAAGCGCGAGAAAACATGGGTTTTGGAACCTTGAAATTTCGTCTTGGCCTGTTCCACAATCGGAAACGCAAGGCACTTCGCTGCTGTTCCTCCCTGCGTTTGGGCCTGGCCCGTTGCCGCTACGTCGGCGGCCGTCGGACAAGGGCACACTCGGCGCGCGATTTCAACTCGAGTTGGCCGATTCAGTGAACAAATTGTCAATAAATATAGTCAATAATGAACTGATGAAAATGCGGCCGGAAAATCGACGCTTACCTGAGGAAAATCGCCAGAGCACAGAAGCTAGGATGAAGAAAATTAATTCCTGCGCCATAGTTCTGTTGATACCAATTACGCCATTCTTTCTGTAATATCTGTCATCAAAGATTGTCTTCTGACCAATTTCAGATTTACCGGATGGATCATCTCCAAATTTTTATCATAGGTGTATCTAATTAGGATACATAACATATATAACGGGTTTTTGATTTGACCTACTTTTCAAGGTCATAGAGGTCAAAGTTCGACAAAAGTGACGAACCTGCCACAGGTCTTCATTATTTCACCGAGCATCTTCATATCTTGCATGAACATGTATCAGAGGGGTACCTTCAAAACTACCGAGTTTCGGTCCGATCGGACATCCAATATGGCCGCCAGGTGGCGTAACCTGAAAATCGACCAAGTGCTATAACTCAGGAATGGCTTGACCCAGAGTGCTCAAACTTGATATTTACCTCTCTCTAGGTGACCTTTACAAGCACGTCAAATTTCGGCCTGATTAAACTTCCAATGTGGCCGCCAGGTGGCGCAACCCGAAAATCATGAAATGTGCTATAACTCAGGAACAACTTGACGTAGAGCGCTCAAATGTGCTATGTGGCTCCCTTTAGATGACCTTTATGTGCATGTGAAGTTTTGGCCCGATCGGACATCCAATATGGCCGCCAGGCGGCATAACCCAACAATCATTGATTGAGGTCCTGCAACTTGGGAATGACTTGACCCAGATTGCTCATAACCGACATGTACCTCTGTCATTACACTGTTATGTCCAAACGAGTGAGCACATGGTCCATGGACCATTTCATTCACTTAAATGTCATGATATTCAGATCAGCCTCTTTATTCAGCCTCCAGATTTCACATAATATTTTCTGCTGATCCGGTGATGGAAACACGTGGAAAATTTCGTAGCCATCTTGTTATCATGTCTGGCAGCGAATAACAGCAAAACAATATTCAATATCTCAAAATATCAAAAATCTCAAATTTTGATATTTTGAGATATCACGAAAAAGACAGCTGATTTCACCGATTTTTTTGGCAAAGAGTCTTTCATGTCAATCACCTGATCATATCAGTGCCAAATCTGTTGAAAAAAATTAGAAATAAAAAAGTTAATTTCTGGACCTTTTTTAAATAGCCTGTTAGGCCTACATAACAAAGGCTTAAAGTTAGGTTGACCCAAATACATGAGATATATGACCAGGTAAGTATACCACACTATGTTGAAAACCGCATCCAATTATCTTGTTTTATCTCGGAGATATTTGAAAAACACGCTGTCCATTTACATGTACTTATTTGAAAGACTGTACTTATATGATCATTATGCGACATATTATATTTTCGGTCAAGAATTCTTAATCACAAAGCCAAGGTCGATCATGTGACCTACATGTCCACCTATTTATCACAAACGAATTCATAGATTTCCCAGTGATAACGTCACTCAAACTTCTGACGTCATCATGGGGTTCCCAGAGCTATTTATAGAACTTCCCGCGAACTGCCCTGGACCAAAGCATGCCCCGACATGCCCGAGTTCCAGGGGTTCCAACGGGGTTCAGTCGCACATTTTCTCACAAACTGTGAACCTTTCATGCCTCAGAAGTGGTGCTATCATGATGAGATTTGGTTCAAATGGTAGAGTACTTTTCATAAGTGTAAGAAGGGGCAAAATGGCAAAGAAGGGTAGGCTAATTTAATAATTCAAATACACTCACAGATCTTCATGTTTTCTCAGATCAAAACCAGTTGGGGTACAGAATCAGAAAAAAGGGGCCAGCGGCTCTCTTATGCTGTGTTCACACTAGGGTTTTATATCGAATCGAATTCGCAATAAAGGCCTATTCCGATATAACGCGTCACACTCAATTCGAAATAGATCAATTCATCACACACATGTTTAGGCCCATTGACCAGAATTTGGTTGACACATACATTTTCCACTGAGGGCTTCTCCCCCCCCCCCCAAAATGTGCCAGTGAACTTTGAATAAACAAAAGTTACACTATTTCCATAGCTAAGCTAATATGGCCATGCTATAGTCATGATGATAGTAGGCCTATATGTACTTGTAAGAATGGACATGACTGTTGGTGAACCTATCCAAATAGAATAGTGAGAGACCAAAATCTTCAATAAGCATGAGAAAAAAGTCTAGGCCTAAATGAATATCTTTCTTCAGTGACAGAGCATAATCACTTCTGTGGTACTCGAGGGCCTATAGAGTCCTGCATTTATCCCTTTGTGGATATAACCTTTTCTCTGGGGCAATTGCTCGTCACCACTCTCAGCCAGCTAATTGTTTTGATAGGTCACTTGTATCCCAAGGAGGTCGGGCTGAGAGCACTGGTATCAGGTTAGCCATGTGTTAGACCATCGGTCGGTGACTGACACAAATTTATGCTGCTGGTTGTTCAGGAAAACCGTTGGAGTTTGAATAATTTAGAATTATATGCATCAAAATACTGATGGATTGGCCGGTTAGATTCTGCTGAATTATGCTTGGTAGGTAGGGGGCATGTTCATAAGTCACTCAGGCAACTTTGGTGGGATAGATTTGAATATTGACAGGGAAATTATGCCAAAAGTGAAAAAATGTGACCGAGCTCTGGAAGCAAAGGGGGTCATAGTGCAGTGTACTGGCTGACAGGTGATGCGCTATTTATACGGCACCCCGGCCTTTAAACTTCTGACGTCATCATGGGGTTCCCAGAGCTATTTATAGAACTTCCCGCGATTCTGCCCTGGACCAAAGCATGCCCCGAATTCCAGGGGTTCCAATGGGGTTCAGTCGCACATTTTCTCACAAACTGTGAACCTTTTTATGCCTCAGAAGTGGTGCTATCATGATGAGATTTGGTTGAAATGGTAGAGTACTTTTCATAAGGGTAAGAAGGGGCAAAATGGCAACGCAGGGTAGGGTAATTTGATAATTCAAATACACTCACAGATCTTCATGTTTTCTCAGATCAAAACTTGTTGGGGGTACAGAATCTGAAAAAAGGGGTCAGCGGCTTTTAGAAAATCTTTAAATTAACCTTAAGAATTCAGGATAGGCCTTGAATGAAAATCTTTGTGAGAAACATTTACCCTGTTTTATCTACCTACCGGGGTCTTCCTCAGCCACTAGAGATCCCAGAAGTGGATCTCATTCACTTCTTGGATCTCAACTAGAACGTGTCTGAGGAAGACCCCGCTTGGGGTAGGAAAATTTGCGAAATTCGGAGACGACTTAAATTATACTGTCATTTCACAGGCATGGACGATCCAGAATTTTTGACGGGGGGGGGGGGNGGGGGGGGGGGCGGCGAAGGGGAATCGTTGCAGGCGGGCGCCGAAGATACACGCGCCAACTAGATTTCAAAATGTTCCCCAGAACATTTTGAAATCTAGAAGGCCGCAGTCGCGGGCATCTCAGTATTAGAACAGCAGCTTTATTAGAACAGCAGCTTTATTTTTGCATTTTCGCTTATTGCCGCAAATTACTAGTATTGAGAAAAAAATTGGTGGTGCAGAACGGGGGGTCACGACCCCCCTGCATCCGCCCCTGTTTCTGTGTCGTTGTGCTATATATTGGATATCTGTTTGAGCTCACCTACATGTAGAAGGATCCAAGCTACAAAAAGCACAAAATTGACACACAAAATGATAATAAACAAGAAGTCAATCTCCAGAATTCACGAATTTTCGACCCCAACCGGGGTCTTTTTCAAGTGGAACTTTACAGTCTGAAACTCTAGAAAAGACTGAGCTGAAACCCGAATGTAGAACTACATAGCCTGTGTAGACAGGACAAACAAGCAATTAAGGAAAGAATAGCGACCAAGCCCCACAGGTGGCCGCTGGACAATTAAGGAGAAACTAATTCAGCTGAAAAGAAGGGTTGAATAACTGCAGGGCCTCTCAGCCTGACCACAAGCAGAACAAGCACAAAGCGAAAAGATGCACAAAGGTAAAGGAATATAAAGGAAGTCAACTTCCAGATTTGTAGGAAAAAAACAGAATGGATAATGCAAATCACTGAGAAGGAATGTGGAAGGAAATATGTAGAAGGAAATATGTAGAAGGAAATATCCTTCTGGGAGAGAAGAGAGCCAAAATACATAAACATCCTCCAACTCCAACGTTCGTACTTAGATAGAAAGAGGCTCCATTCAGGTTCACTTTCTGACTGTAGAAATTTAAGTCCATCAAAACAAACGCACGTGCTTGTATCTATTTTTAACGCACGGCATTCCATGGCTGACATCATCATGGGGTTCCCCAGTGCTATTTATAGAATTTCCCGCGAGTCTGCCCTGGACCTGCGTCTTTTATCTGACCGTCTGACGGGGTCAACAGAAGGGAGGACTGTGGCCGCCCGGTATGACATGCGAGGTTCAATAAAGATCGGCGAACGTTGATCCTTTCTGTGTTCGTCTTGTGGTCTTCGGTATTGTTTACCATTCCTAGAACAGCGGTTACCTCTCACAGAACATTACACATTGAAAGAAATATCTTCTTTATTGAATTAACCGATGACAATAATACAGAAAACACCTGTAAAAAAATCTTGAAATTTATTGAGATCAAGGATTTATCATCACCTTCCTCGGTTAAAACTTTTTCTGCTATTTACACAATCATAGGCGGGGGCAATAGGCCTACCTGACCGCTTTCGGGATGAAAAGAAACATACCGGTAATTGTACAGTTAACCAGCTTTTCCATCCTTTTTCCATTTTATGCGATGTCAACCGTGAAATGAAAAGAGAAGGCTGCGAATATAATGTCAAAAGTACATTTTATCACATTTCCCGTAGGCCTACACTCGGCCCCAGTGTGTATCCGACGTCCCGGTCTGATTCCGGTGTGATTTACCGAAAGGGGTGAGCCCGTAGCGCCTGGCCAAGCGAGACTACATTTCCCGATAATGGTGATCACGTGTAGACCTCCCTCCCGCTGCAGTTATAACGCCAGAATTGCCCTAGTGACGTCACGAAATACCTAAGCAGACCTTGAATTCCGGTTTTGCGGAGAATTCTGAAAATGCACTCAAGTTGGAGTCGGGCCAAAAGCGGTCCACTTTTATGAGTGTGTGCACGGACATGACGGAAGCAGCAATGATGTGTCACTGCCCACCGCGTGGACCGCTAGCCCTAGAGTCTTCTTGACCCGATGTGTTGGATATGATATATTTTAAAATTGTTGTTGGAGAGGTTCTGCAAAGCCAACGTCAACGAATGACGGTAGGTTTCCCGCCAAACTAGTGTAGGCCTAGTGATCTCAAATCCGCCAGGCATCGCAAATTTGTATTCAGGCATGTTTACTATCTACTAAATATAAAGAACGTTCCTGGTAACTTTCATGCTGTCTACAGCCGGCAACATCTTGTCCCTGGCCCAGATCGTGTGTTCCATCATGGCTTGTATGTAATAAATATCAAGAAGTCAACTTCCAGAAACTTGCGAATTTTCGACCCCAACCGGGGTCTTCCTCAGGCACTTTTCAGTTTGAGAGCTGAAAAGTGCCTGCGGATGACCCCGCTTGGGTCGAAAATTCGCAAGTTTCTGGAAGTTGACTTCTTGATATTTATCACTTTGTGTGTCAATTTTTGTGCTTTCTTCTTTGGATTGCATGTATGCAGTAAACAGAAATTGGGACGCGAAGAAGTATTGGCCTATAAAATTATTTCGCAGCTTGACGTGGATAAATAATTGGAGATCGGGTTATTATAACATCTCAAGANACCCCAACCGGGGTCTTCCTCAGGCACTTTTCAGTTGGAGACCTGAAAAGTGCCTGAGGAAGACCCCGGTTGGGTCGAAAGTTCGCAAGTTTCTGGAAGTTGACTTCTTGATATTGATCACTTTGTGTGTCAATTTTTGTGCTTTATTCTTTGGATTGCTTCTATGTAATAAACAGAAATTAGGACGCGAAGAATACTGGCCTATAAAATTATTTCGCAGCTTGACGTGGATAAATTATGGGAGAATGGGTTATTATAACATCTCAAGAATATGTTTATATGATTCACTATGTGTAATTTGGACGGATGGCGAAGGATCGGTGCGATTTTGTGATCAGTATTGTTTCCCCATAATGAAGGCAATGGCTGCCACTCTCAAGAATGTCCAGGCACCCGGAGTCACGTGATGTCAGACGTGGATTCTGATTGGCTGGGAGCAATGTTTAAAATAAGCAATGTTAGTAAACAAGACCACGTGGCAGCGCATGGTTTTGACTGAAGTTGTTTGTCATTCAAGCTGCTAATTTTTTTTCTCAAATTTTTCAGGTGCTTATTATTGGTTGCAACAAAGACTCATTAAACTTGGGAATTTCAACTTTGTCAGTCATAACGTCGGCATTGAGGAATTACGGACGTGAAAACTCCAAAAATAAGCGAAGTTCACTCATGTAGTCGTATGCATAAAAGTGGAATAAGGTTATTCCAGGTATAACCTTAAGATATATCTGGAATACATGTAAGCTTATTCCACCATGCATACGTGCCCTGGTGGACTGGGAACAGGGACAAACTGAGGACATGATACACAAGATCCCAAAATGCCTGTCTTCATGGTGAATTATTTTTGGTATTCTGTAAAAGGTTTCTTATGCGGTACCAGTGGCGTGCATGCCATCCATCATCATTGGCGATGTACATACTTGTGCAGAGGAGGTCATCTGGACGACAGCTGCTAACATGGCTAATGGTGTTGATCATGAAAATGCTCTCCAATACAAAGAGAAGGCATTTTAACTCATATGGTCTCCATACACTGCTTGGGACAAAGTTTTTTCGAAATGGATACAAGTACTTTCTATCAATAGGAGCTGTCAGCGAGTTGACCACTAGGTGTCACTAGGGCCCAATTCAATGCATCTAGCGGACCCAGTCATTATCGATCGAGCAGCGATCATAATAGATTTCCTGTACATTTGGTCCGCTAAGACTGTGCTGCCATCTATTAGCAATATGCGCGGCTGACTGCTCCTATTGCAACAAGTAAAGTGCATTCGAAGTCATCATTGTGGTGTGCAACAATACTGTGGATGAACAGTACTTCATCTATACTCAGAAAGTGTGAATTGATGTAGAGGAGCGAGGTTTTGGGAGGATAGTGATGATTGGACAATTTCTATGTGTGTGTCGACCTCGTCCCTACAGCGAATGGCGGATTTTATGAAACACACCGCAGGTTTTACGAAAAATCACTTTATAGAAATGGTCGATGACTGTTTTACGATTTTCGTCACCTATCGAAAATTTTACGAAAGTGGGTGTTCAGTTTTACACATCTGGGGGAATGATTTTACGATTCACGTACAGTGTCTTTACGAAATTCGGCAAAATGCACATTTATTTATAAAATACAACAACATGTTTTATAAAACGTGAACATTTTACAAACTGCCCTTTTTTTACGAAACTATTTGTAACAGGTCCTTTCCCTACATGCTGCATATGTGCTCTCTCCCCATATGCCTCTCTGACGACCCTCACCCGTCAGTATAATGGCCCTCACCGTGCCAAATGGTCACCGTTGAATGGCATTACCCAAATGACGCGGATAGCCTTTCAGTGGCCCTTCTGTTACTACATAGAACGAAAAAATAAGCCAAATTACTCAGGAGCGAAACAGTGCCGTCCACTCCGTCCGCCATGCAGAAAAGGGAAGGGTTCGCTCCCTTACCGACAGGGGTCACTGTGGATCATCATCTGGGCAAAGTTCCAGTATGGTGAACCTGAGGTCGTCAATAGAGTGGCCTGGCCGTTTAAAGTGCTAGTACAACAGGCGGCAGTCCTTGTCGTCCTCACTGCCTAAACAAATGTCGGACTTGTGGTTGTCCATTATTTGCGAAAACAATTTGAGAAGGCCAACCAATTTGTTGGTGAAACCGGTTGAGTGCACGTGATACAGTACACCACACATTGGCTGTCACAGTCAGCTGACTTCGACAAACTAAACGGAGGGGAAAACGTTTGCCAGTGTTATATCAGTCTGCCAGTGTTCCTTTGGGTGAGTGTGTCCCCTTATTGATTGGGAAACGCTGGCAGATAGATCGACATGTTTCTCTGTGTTCCTGTATTGTCAAGTCGCGCTTATTCCTTCAGACAATAGTAGGGGAACACTCACAGATGGGGAACACTGACAGATGTTACACCGGTCGTATAGCTGGTATTCTGTGTCTGTTCAGGCAAAAAAAGGACAAAGAAGGCATTTGCGCCCTCTTTTGCTGCCTTTTATGGAGCATGGGCCACAACCTTTTCTCGCGGAATATAGGCCATAGAAGCAGTCAGCCGCGCATATTGCTAACAGATGGCAGCACAGTCTTAGCGCACCAGATGTACAGGAAATCTATTATGATCGCTGCTCGATCGATAATGACTGGGTCCGCTAGATGCATTGAATTGGGCCGTAGTGACACCTAGTGGTCAACTCGCTGACAGCTCCTATTCATACCTATTCATACCTATTCAGCCTATCTGTGGTGTACTGTATCACGTGCACTCAACTGGTTTCACCAACATATTATTGGTTGGCCTTCTCAAATTGTTTTCGCAAAAGAATGAGTCCGACATCTGTTTAGGCAGAGAGGATGACAAGGACTGCCGCGTGTTGTACTAGCACTTTAAACAGCCAGGTCACTACATTGAGGACTTGAGGTTCACCATACTGGAACTTTGCCCAGATGATGATCCACATTGACCCCTGTCGGTAAGGGAGCGAACCCTTCCCTTTTCTGCATGGCGGACGGAGTGGACGGCATTGTTTCGCTCATGAGTAAGTTCGTTTATTTTTTTCGTTCTATGTAGGGCTACTGGAAGGCTATCCGCGTCACCTGGGTAATGCCATTCAACGGTGACCATTTGGCGCAGTGAGGACCATTATACTGACGGGTGAGGGTTGTTAGAGAGGCATATGGGGAGATGGCCCATATGCAGCATGTAGGGAAAGGGCCTATATGCGCATGCGCAGTGGCGTCTGCCTGTAGTTTGGTTCCAGAACCTACCGCCGGTGCTAAAAGGGTTCGGTACTGACTGATGAGCCTTTCGGAATAAGCCGATTGAACAATAGGACTTACATTTTGTGCCATGGATTAGGTCACTTCCGACCAGGGATTCTAAAGTTCAGCCAGACGGTAAATCGATCCTTATACTATAGAATTCCACTTTTATTTCATCGGCGATCCACCTCAAACGACCAGGCTCGGTCGCTTCTATATATCACTCAGCGAAAACCACGAAAAAACGTGTTAAAAAGGTAAAATTTGCCTCGGACTATTTCGTTCCTTGTTCGTTCATCATGCGTTTCACGGGCGCAGCCATGTTTGATGACGTCAAATCAGCCGTTGGCCAATCAGACAAAAAATACAATAACTCCTGAACTAAAGACTGGATCGTCTCCACATTTTTATCATTGGCGCTTCTAATGATGATATACCGGTACATAACATTTGTAATGGGATCTTGATTTGATCTACGTTTCAAGGCCACTGTGTCAAGGACTTGATGTTCACCATATACTGGAGACATGTTCGGATGAGACGACCATCCTCAGATCAGAGTTGCGGTGGATGTGGACCCTTAAAACCATCACCCCCAGGTCTCAACACCAGATGCTGAGTTCTGATAACCCAATAGCTCCCCTCTACTACCAATACTTTTACCAGCTTTAATGGCAGGGGCCGCAAAGTTTGATATTAGGTTTACTTCTCATTTTCTTCTTTCCCCTTATTACAAGTTATCCTTCCAGGTTTAGTGGCATGCGGCCACTAAGTCTGGTTTTAGGCCTAGTTCTCCTATTGCCCATTCCCTACTCCATTCTTTGGCCAGTGTGTTGCAGGAGCCGCTCCCTTTACCCCATTTTCCCTTCTATCTACATGTATTCATCGTTTACTGATGCCATACTGTGGCTATTGGAGTGTGCAGGTTTCAGCTCCATTGCCACTTATTTTCTTCATTCCATACTTTTGCTCATTATAAATTACACAAGCCATAATTTATAAGACTCCTTTCTTTCAACCTACTAATAACAGACCTTCTCTGTATATACAGGTCTTCTCTTTGTAATCAGCTCAAGTACCCAACAATGGGGCTTTGTTTCTATTCAACTCTTTTAGTCAAGCTAAACTTTTCACATCTTCCTGTTTTTTGAGGGCTTCTTTATTATAATACCCATAATTGGGATCCACCTCATTCACTTCTGGGATCTCTAATAGAAGGTGTCTGAGGAAGACCCCGGTTGGGGTGGGAAATTTGCGAAATTCGGAGACAACTTTATGTTCACTATCATTTTGTGCGTCGTTTTTTGTGATGTTTGTTTGATATTTGTAGTGGAGCAGAAATGTTTATTGTTGGTATGAATAAGTCTTGTTTACTCTTCATGAAAATCTGTTCTAGGCCCGGCCTGTTGCTCTCATGAATCTGGTCACTCTACTTTTATACATTGTAGTGTTGTTAATCCATTCTAGTCCATTTTAAATTCTACTGTTACTCCTTCAGTCCTCAAGTATATGATAAAAACCTTTTAGTTGGAATATTTTTTCATTCCTCTTTTTTGAAAATCCTGTTTCACTGGGGATTTCTGAAAATCCTCAGGTTCATTGGGGATTTTCAGAAGGAGTTGGACCTGAAAGTTGCTGAGATGACAAGTACCTTCACGCCACCTCACGGATGTTGGTTAAACTATAGACATCACATCGCCCGTGTATCTGGCTTGAAGTCACACGAAAACAACAAAAACCTCGAGAATAATTACAATCAGCTACCTGTCAAAATTATTACCTAGAAACAGAATAGAACAAAATTAACACACAAAATGATAATAAGCAAGAAGTCAATCTCCAGAATTCACAAATTTTCCACCCCAACCGGGGTCTTTTTCAAGTGGAACTTTACAATCTGAAACTCTAGAAAAGACTGAGCTGAAACCCGAATGTGGAACTAATACGGGTCCAACAAAGAGTATCAGTACAAACTCTAGACGAATCCACCGTATTAAGCGTATGCACAAGTAAATCCAAGATACAGAATACAAATGTAGCACAAAATTGACACACAAAATGATAATAAGCAAGAAGTCAATCTCCAGAATTCACAAATTTTCGACCCCAACCGGGGTCTTTTTCAAGTGGAACTTGTCAAAATTATTAAATGTTTGTAGCAATATCGCGAACTAAAGGCTTACTGTACCTACTACATCGTCATGACGTACTACTAGTAGTTCGTGGACATGTGTCATGCAGTGTCGCCAACTTCCGTTGATTCCTTCATTAACGTGCGGAGGCCGTCCCACGCTTGCGTCGAAAAACCTGGGGCCTTATTTACAATGAGATCGCAAAAATTTGCTTTGCGATGGCTTTGCGGACACGCAAACTTTGCGATGCGTGGTATTTATCAAGACCTTATCAAGACAGATCACGCTAGTATTCGCAAAGTAGCGATCACGCTAAAGTTTGCGTGATCGTTATAACATGTGGACTAATGGTTTGTCCATACGTAATACTGTTGAAAATCGTCAAAGCTGTGCGTATACACTGAACATCCGCTGAATCGTCATCCTGTACTTGACCTGTCGCAAAGAAACGCAAGGTGCACAGACACTGCAGTGATGCTGGGATACTTTGGGTCGTACATGAAAGGTCGGGAATTCAAGGTCATGCGTGTTTCGGTCCCTGTTACCGCCTCCCTGATTGGTTGAACGCTTCCTGACGCGTAGTCTCGCACAACCAGCCCCTCGGTCATACTCCGAGGTCGCCAGACCGAAGGTCTGGCACGGGACGCAATTCCCATTGAATTTTCTTATTCCGAGAATTCAAAATAAGAGGAGCTTCGCTGATTGGCTAGTCACTACCAATGCGTCATGGATCTCAAAAGTTGGTGACGTAGGCTGCAGGAGGAATAATGGCTGCGCCCAGATCACTCGAAGCGTGAAAATTAGCGAGATGAATCGCCTCAATCTGTGTTGTCAAGTCAATTTATAGTGTCTTTCATTGGAATTCCGACAGGCCGTATGTACATAATTTTTCGACTGAGGAAGAAATTGTAGTATAAAAAGTGCGGTAGGGCTAACAGCAAAGGGTACAAATACTGCAGTTTTACTCGCACGCTTAATGCTTTTTGCTTTGATTGTGCATTGTGTTCTACGTCATCGGCGGTAGATTGTCCGCCATGATGGTTTTTACAAGCAAAAGGTACCATCTGGACCAGACTCTAAAATTGAAAATTGCAGAGTCTGGTGGCACGAGACTA
>NMRB01001287.1:41408-132102 GCA_002633025.1 Notospermus geniculatus
CCCCCCCCCCCCACCAGTCAACTTAATGACATTTTTCTGATAGCTATATGTATGAACTTTTATTTTAAGGATGTTAACATTGAATCCTCAGGGATGAACTTAGCCTACCGGAGTGATTTTTGTATGGCCTACCTGCAATTTTCAGGTCTCTACTTTTGGGGTAGGGGAAATTAAAATGGCTCTAACTCAGCAACCCTTAGTGCTATGGCAACAAAATACCCCTCATATTAAAGGTCTTGGAAAGCCCTTTCCGGTGATATAAGATATCTCGATCACTGGAGGTCAAAAGGTCACGAATTTTGATGGTGCTTAAAATCCGACATATATTATGCCTATTAAAATGATCGGTGTGGCATGGAATTCCAAAATAATCCCTGTTAACACATTTCAACATGCACTTTACGCTTCCTCTTGCATATTTCACCCACCCATGTTCAATTATTCTGCAAACATTTCTGTCTGTGATGAATGAAAAAGGGTCAAATTTCGATAATGTCCAAAATGACTGTCCAGTCCAGTTGATATATGAAAAATACACCCTGAAGCCCCCAAAACTTGCTGCAAACGGTTTTTTTCACTTGATTCAGCATTAGGTGTACTTTCTGATATTCTAAAAGCCTACCAAAATCCAAGCCGCGAAAAGTGTTTTTTTCAAGATGGCGTCCAAGATGGCCGCCAAAACCTCAAAATAGCCATACGTCAGTAACTGTTCACTCAAACTTGATGATCTTGGTGTCTATCCCCAGGTTTTTGGGGTCAAGGAATTCATCAAGGCCATTTTGAATGCCATTTGACCATTACATAACAGGAAAATCCAATATGGCGTGTAAGATGGCGGCCAAAACTAGTAACCATAGGTCAGTAACTATTCACACAAATGTGGTGATCTTGAAGTCTATTCCTAGGTTTACTGGGCCTAGGAATTCATTCGGACCACATAGAATTACTTTAGACCATTACATAATTTGGAAAATCCAATATGGCGTCCAAAATCGCTGCCAGACCCACCACCAAATAGCCATGTCAGAAACTATTGACACAAATTTGGTGATCTTGGTGTCGATCCATGTGTTGTTGTAGTCTACAAATTCGCTAATATCACTTACAATTCACAATTATATTGAGCAATTCCATCACAATAAAATTCAATATGGCGGCCAATGCTTGACGCAAGGACCCTGAACGCCGCGGAGCGGCAAATGCGCGAAGCGCGACAAAACACTGAGGCGGGTCACATCGATTCATACCACCTTCGAGACGAAATCTGACCGCCTGACCAAAAACTGCTGAAATGGTCTTCTATGCGGTTTGAAGGCGAAATTTCTTAATAGAGGCCTGCGGAAGGTTATTCAACGCTGTTCAAGTCGGGTGGGTCTTTCAAAGCTATTGTAAAATATGATTTACAGGCGAAAAATAACCCCCAAAAAATATTGTCGTATACGTCATTGAATGAGGAACCCGCGTGCCGTTTATCCCGACAGGTCGGTGCAGCGATCGATGAGACCGAACCGACGTCATTGACGTCGTTTTATGTGTTGACGTTGCGTCATGAAAAAATCTGCTGTACATTTTTCTGCAGGAAACAATGAGATAAAGACGTTGCCGTTATCGCCATCCTACCTCTTTATTTTAAAGAAAAAAGCAAAGAAATTGCAGAAATTTTTATACGCGACAAGATGGTGTAAATTTTAATGTCATGCGACCGAAAAAATAGGGTTTATTTCACGCCAGAAGTTAATGGAAATGACTGGAAATCACGTTGAAAAAAGAAACTTCGGTCACATCGATCGCAGCGCCACGTCGTGACGTTAGTTCGTCCGGTCCCTCATTGAGATATAAAGTATCCTCACTGGCGTCCGTCAGGCGCATGCCGTGTTGTATTCAGATTGGGGAGAACGAACTACAGTAGAATCCGCGTAAGTCGTCACCGTCTAAGTCGGATTTTTTGTAACTCGTCGATAAAACGAAAGTCCCGATTTTCTGTAACGTCATTTCCATTAAAACAAGAATCCTAAGTCGTCAAACATAAGTCGTCAAATCGCCTAAGTCGTCGCACAATGACGAGTCCCGTGTAACAGAAATTGCAGGTAATTCCTTTCTCTAAGTCGTCACACATAATGATTTCGTTCCCGGACGGTGGACGTCATAAGTAAGTTCAGCTCCACCCCCAGCACGGTCCTTTTTCCCATAATTTCGGCAGAAAGATTGATGGAGAGGGGGTTCCCTGTGATTGTCTTGCTGTTCCATCGCAGACGCAGATAATTATCTCTGTATCTTATATCGTCATTTTGCCGACATACAATCATAAGTCGTCAAAATGACGANCGCCATCTCTCATCCCCTCGAGCATTCCAAAGCCAACTGAGGAATAGTGAACAATCACGTGTGCACCTGACGTCACCAGTTAGGATATATAAAGTATCCTCACTGGCGTCCGTCAGGCGCATGCCGTGTTGTATTCAGATTGGGGAGAACGAACTAGTTCTCCCAACACTCGCGTTCCTCTTCGGGACACCTGCAGCATTCCGTGTTTCCATATTATTGAGACCACCACTCCTAAATCGCCCCAACCTCATCCCCAACCTTATTCCTGGGCGAGGTCAAGCGAAGCTTGACTTCGCCCAGGACTCATCCCCATCCTCAACCTGGGCGAGGTCAAGCGAAGCTTGACCTCGCCCAGAACTCCCCAATCTCAATAATATAAAGACACACGGAAAATGCTGCAGTCCCTGCAAACAATGTTTGAGTCTCAGACAGGAGATACGGGCGCCACCCTGGTAGGACGCCGCTTGTAAAAGAATCGAAGTCAACTTTTAATCGTTCTGATTCCGGGGATGTTGTAACCTCATCGTTCGCTCACGAATAGAAAGTACACGTAACTAAGTAGGCGTACCTGTAACATCAGATCGCAAGTGCGGCGGAACCTCTACCAGGGTGGCGGCCCCCACTCCCGTCTGCAGGGCTCAGATGTCCCGGCAAGACAGTCATGGAAGAAGCCACCATGGAAGCAAGTCATGGAAGAAGCCACCATGGAAGAAATACCTACATGTATAATCTTCATATTAATCCAACTACCCAAAATTCTGTCAAACACGTTGGGGCTTAGACAGGAGCTATGGGCCCCACCCTGGTAGGAAGTCGCTTTCACAGGAATCGATGCAGACCTCCACAGATAGTTCTTATTCCGGAAAACCGTGCCACCTCGTCATTCGCCCACAAACAGAGGTAACTTTGTATGTAAGTGATATCCAGATCACCAAATGCGGCTGGTCCTCTACCAGGGCGGCGCCCCCACTCCCGTCTGCAGGGCTCAGATGTCCCGGCAAGACAGTCATGGAAGAAACCACCATGGAAGAAACCATAAACCTTCATATTAATCCAGCTACCCAAAATTCTCTCAGACACGTTGAGGCTTAGACAGGAGCTAGCAATGGGCTCCACCCTGGTAGGAAGCCGCTTCCACAGGAATCAATGCCGACCTCCACAGGTATTTGTTATTTCGGAGGACCGTGCCCCCTCCTCGTTCGCCCCCGAACAGAAATAACTTGTAAGAGTCTAGAGATATCGAGATCATGAAAACGCGGCTGGTCTACCAGAGTGGTGCCCCCCACTCCCGTCTGCAGGGCTCAGATGACCCAACGAGACAGTCATGGAAGAAAACCACCGTGGAAAAAACCACTTATACCTTGCCTTGAAATAGAGCAAGTTGCACCATGTGACTGATGATCAGACCACATTGCATGCCCCGCTTGGGTTGTCATTCGTGGCCTTTCCAAAGGCAAATTCATACAAGCATAGCTCATGACCAACGGCCCGTGACGCCAATTCAAAGCATTGCCATAATTACCCAGTCCCAACACTAATCCGTAATCCGTAAACTCTTTATAACTTAATACCCTTTCACTGGAACACACCCTATGTGTGTGTAAACCTGCATGTATTGATTGCGAGTACTCGTGCTGCACTATCCCTTCTTAGTAGTTCCCTCCCTGATGGTCCTTACGACCCCAACTATTGACTGGGTTTCCACTATACATGTACATGTCCGGGCTACATGTATACCGATGTCTCAGGCCATGTCTCACAAGACCCATTGACGACCCCCACGGACCACGGGAAGGCCCTACCAGGGGTCTCGGCCTATCTCCACTCCCAGAAGCTTGTTGGCACCAACTACTGTACCCTCCACTGCGTCATCAAATCTTCGGCCTTTCTCAAGTAGTTTACCGGGTCACATTAACGACCACTGCGTCAATCTTCGGCCTATCCCAGCAGTAGCCTACACCTACGGCCTATCTCGACAAATTAAGCCTCCCGGCATAACATCTCGCATAAGATCACCCAGCAATGCGACCGCGCACTATCTCGAAAGATCAGGCCTCCCGCCGTCAAATTCGCAAAGATCACCCAGCAATGCGACTTCTCCTATCTCGAAGTATTCCCGGCATCACACATTCGCAAAGATCACCCAGCAATGCGACTTCGGCCTATCTCTAAAGATTACCGGCATCAAAAATTCGCAAAGATCACCCAGCAATGCGACTTCGGCCTATCTTGAAAGATTACCGGCATCAAAAATTCGCAAAGATCACCCAGCAATGCGACTTCGGCCTATCTCGAAAGATTACCGGCATTAAATCAATATAAAAATCGGCATCCCTTACCACAATCCCGGCAGACAGACCGCACACCTCTGTACAAGAATGTTAACATGTACAGTGGGCGAACAGGCCACACTCCCCTGTGCATGAGTGTGACATGCACAGTGGGCGAGCGGTCCGCCCGCCCGGCCGACGAAGGCGAACCGGTGAGCGTCCGTCCTGCTCGAGATTCCAAAGCCAACTGAGGAATAGTGAACAATCACGTGTGCACCTGACGTCACCAGTTAGGATAACTATATATTCATGAGCTCGCCGAAGGGCTTCCGAAGTGTGCAGAAGAACGCTCGGAACCTGTCATTGTTTCCAAAGCATCAGTCAGACGGATTATTCATGTAATGCTTGCCTAGTAAGGTAGGTTACAATGGAGCTGAGCGTTGTTTTAAGAAATAACGAGGGCATGCCAAAAATCATTAAATTCGTTACCTACTTAGTTCCGCCCAATCTATTCCTTATGAGCCGATTAAATTGTGAATTAGGCCATCGCCGCATTTGCATTGCTAAATATTCCCCGTTGTCAGGGCGAGCCCGGTAGCCCAGTGGTTACAGCATGGGTATAATGAATGGTTTCCGACATCAGTGGGGTCGAGTCCGGTTGGAGGAAAAAACATTTTCTCCCCATTTTTTTCTTTCATGTACGTTTTCTGTGCTTGTCCCGCTATTATTATTATTTTTTTCTTTCCCCTGCCCCAAACCGCAGCAACTCCACTCTCGCTGCATGATCTGACACCACAAAACCTCACTTCGAGAACCCTGTCGCCATCAGGCGTGGTATATGGCTAAACACGTAGACACCTCTACTCACACTCGACAGCTATAGTAGCTGTCGGGTGTGAGGAGAGGTCCACATTGCCCTCTTCCAACATGATGCCCAGCCAACACTGGTCCACCGCCCCCTGTTCCCATCATTCTGGATCCAGTGTGTTTTGTTGGTAAGGAGACCAGTCGAATCCCCAAGTCAGAGGAATTCATTGTCACATACATGATTTAGAATGTTGCTTTAATCGTCACTATCGTCGTTGTCGTCCTCAACATCTTGGTTGTTTGGATTACCAGAATATTTTCCGTTTGACATGGGCCACATGCTGCAGAACAAGGCAGTCCATAATGTCTACACCTGCATCAGGAGGTCTTACAATCTGTTGAGCATGTTGAGCAGTTACCATGGACAATCTTCGAAAGTTTGTCAGGGTCAGCATTTTTCATTTCATGACAATGTTGACGGGAGGTAGATTGTCTGTTCCACTTACCCAATATTTCTCAAGGCCAGAGGTCAAGGTCACAGTCAACCGTCACAGATAACATGAGACGTCACAGTCAACCGTCACAGTCAACCGTCACAGATAACATAAGTCAGAACATGTTGATGGAGGACGCCCGATACCTTCACCTACACCTAGGTTATCAAGGATGACCTTTCAGATTACGCAATGACCTTCAAGGTCAAGGTCAATGTCGAACAGTTCTAAAGTACAAATCTGTTCAGAATTTCAGGAGACAACTAGTTAGAAGCCTGAAGTAACCTTCTCATATTAGGCTGCCTCCTTAACAGCTGCTTCAGCTGCACCATTGGATTGTGTATGGGTAGGGCTGTGATCGAAACCGTACTCTCTGGCAAAATCGGCGAACTCTTTTGAATCGAACTGAGGACCGTTGTCCGATCTCATGACCTGTGGAATACCCCATTTAGCAAACATCGTTTTGATCTTCCCGATGACAGAAGAACCAGTGGCCGATTTTCCAAGCTGCACAATTTCGATATACCTGGAGAAATAGTCTGTGACGACTAGATAGTTCTGTTGTTTTACCATACATAGGTCAGCTCCGAGGCACTCCCAAGCTTGTTTAGGCATCTCAGTAGTCATGAGAGGTTCCCTCCTTTGTCTGGGCTTGTGTTCACGACAGAATTCACAGTTTCCGACCTTCTCTTTTATGTCGAGACTAATACCAGGCCACCAGATGCACGTCTTGGCACGTTCGCGACTCTTAAGCTGTGTTCACACTGAAACCGACTTGAAAGCGTTTTCCGTAAAACGTTTTACGGACAACGCTTTCGACCAAAAACGACTGTGCCACACTAGTCGTCAAAGCGTTTTCAAAACGGTTGTCACGCCCGAATGACGTCGAGTCGTTTTGAAACCACTTCTGGAACCGTTTTCGTTAAAACGCTTTCAAACCGTTTTAAGAGGGCTCTAGTGTGGCACCCTAAACCGTTTTAACATCTTAAAACGTTTTCAAACCGTTTTAAAAGCTCAGTGTGAACGCAGCTTTAGTGATCCCCATGTGTCCTTCATGTATCCTGTTCAACATCTCGGGTCTGAGGCTTTCTGGGATAGCAATGCGATCATCATACACCACGATTCCATCAGATACGGACAGTCGGTTTCTTGCTTCGTAAAATGCCTTCAGATCAACGGGTACATCTTTAGCGTACTCAGGCCACCCTCCAATGGTAAAGTTGAGGACTCGACTCACGACGGCATCTCGTTCGGTGACTGACCGAATATCAGCCAACTTGTTTGCTGAAACATTCCATCCCATCTCGATAGCTCCTACATATGCTTCTACGTCATTCGCAAGTTCCTCCGCCTGAGTATCTCTAAACTCATGTCGAATTGGACTCCTTGACAATGCGTCAGCCACGACTAACGTCTTCCCTGGGACGTGCTCCAACCGGGCATTGAACCTCATCATCCTGATAAGCAGACGTTGGCATCTCAATGGAGCTTGGTCAAGGTTACGATCGTTCATTAACGGGACCAAGGGTTTGTGATCCGTCAGCACCCGGAACGAATCAAGACCAGACAAGTACTGCGAGAATTTTTCACAGGTCCAAACAGTTGCCAGCGCCTCTTTCTCGATCTGGGCATAACGCTTTTCAGCTTCATTGAGAGTTCTTGATGCGAATGCGATAGGGACAATTCCTTTTCCGTGGTCTTGCATCAGGACACCACCTAGGCCATAACTGCTAGCATCCGCGCTTACAGTTGTTGGCTTGCTAGGATCATAAAAGGAAAGGACTGGTGCATTACAAATGCGTTCCTTGACTTCATTGAAGGCTTCTTGTTTTTCTCCCCAGATCCACTCAATATCTTTCTTTAGAAGATCCGACATCGGTTTTGCAATATTTGACAAATGGTTGACAAATCTCCCGAGATAGTTCATCATCCCGAGAATGCGTTTTAGCTCAGTCACTGAGGTTGGAGGTTTCAAATCGTTAATGGCCTTCACCTTGTCTGCAGATGGGCAAACTCCGTCCCCGCGGAAGAAATGTCCTACGTAATCAAGTTCAGGCATATTGAACTGGCACTTAGGTCTGTTCAGCTTTAGACCAGATTTTTCTCAATAGTGTCTAGCACTTTCTTCAGCCGCTCATCGTGTTCTTCTTGTGTTGCACCAAAGATTAGGATATCATCCATCCAGATCACGACCCCTTCATGGTCTGCCAAAAGCTCGTTCATCTTCCGCTGGAAAATCTCGGGAGCAGATGTGATTCCGAACGGCAGTCTTTTAAAACAAGACCGTCCGAAAGGAGTCATAAAAGTCGTCAGCTTCTCGCTCTCCTCGTCAAGTGGGATTGCCCAAAAACCACTGCTAGCGTCTAGCTTCGAGAAAACTTTCGCTCCCTTGAGTTTAGGTAAGACCTCGTCTAATGTCGGTAATTGGTACTTCTCCCGGACGACGGATTTGTTCAGCTTTTTCAGGTCGACGCATACTCTGATTTTTCCGTTTTTCTTCACCACCGGGACCATAGGCGCACACCATTCCGTTGGTTCCGTTACCCGCTTAATAACGTTGATCCTTTCCATGCGTTCAAGTTCGGCTTTAACTTTCGGAAGGATTGGTATAGGAATTCGTCTGGCCGTGTTCACACTGTAGGGTTCAGCTCCATCTTTCACTGGATCGCACTTCAGATGTCCCAAGTCCCGGAAGACATCTTTGCTACACTTAACTTCACCAATCGACGTGGTAAGTTTGATCAAACCCATACTAACAGCGGACTGTCTACCCAGCAAATTTGATCCACCGGGTATTACGTACATCTTGATTTTATGGCGTTTCATGGCCAGCACGGTCTCTGCGGTAAATGTTCCCATACATTCAAGCTTACTTCCGACACTCTTGAGATGTGCCCCCGTAGGCGTCAATTTCGGTACAGGATTTAGCGTCCTGTAGGTAGACTCGGACATAACGGATAAATGTACGTCCGCACCCGAATCAATCTTGAACGTTATTGGCTTCTTGGCTGTCTTCATCTTCAGGTTAACGTTCCATGCTTGTGCACCATCATCTTTGTCAACGGCTCCCAGGAAAACGTACTCATCATCATCATCTAGGCCTATCTCATTGACATTCTTGCTACGACAACATTTAGCATAATGTCCCACTTTACCACACTTGTGACATTTCGAACCTTTCGCTGGACAGCGATTATCACCATGAGCTAGACCACATCTTCCACACTTCTCATTCCACGACTCATGAGAATTTCCTCCTGCTTGTTGTTTACCTTTATGCTTGAATCCGCCTTTCTTAGGTTTGGAATTCGGTCTGGTAGGGTCCCTGCGTTTGGCTTGGCGCCCACGAACTTCACTCACCGACACTGTCGGGTTGGACTGCTGCTCTGTAATAAGGTCTTGTACCATCTCAAGCTGTTTAGCAAGGCGTAAGGCAAAGTGGGGTAATAGTAGCCCCCGGGTAATAGTAGCCCCTAGCAATTACGGCACCATGTTTCTATCTGTTGGGAATACATTTATGGGGTGTAAATCCCACAAGTTAGCTGTACATTGGCTACCATTCTCCTGTACAAAGCCCAGTTCTTGGGTCCAATGATAAGGTCAGTGTCCTGAGCTTTATCCAGGCTAGGGGCTACTATTGCCCGGGGGCTACTATTACCCCACTTTGCCTTATAGCTTCCTCTAACGTAAGCTGAGCTTTTAACTGGAGGTCCCTCGAGAGATTTTTATCCCTCATTCCGACAACCAGCTTGTCGCGGATGTGTTCATCCCGCAACCTTTCAAAAATCGCAGTGCTCAGAAAGATCATATAAACTTCTTACAAATTCCTCAATGCTTTCCCCCTCTTTTTGTTCGCGTTGGTAGAAGATAGCTCTCTGGTGAATGACATTGCGCTTGGGAATGAAGTGTTCATCAAACTTCTTCATGACGGTATCAAAAATCAACTCTGGATTTTCCACTCCCTGGACTGGTTCAAACGTAAATGACTTGTAAATGGTCTCCGCCTGTATACCCATCGCATACAGCAAAGTGTTTGTCTGCACATCGTCTGTATCCTTGATCAGACCGATAGCACAGGGTACTTCATGAACCGTTGCTTCCAATCCGGCCACCCCGACGGCCTGGAAAAGTCTAAATTTTCCGGAGGGTTGAACTTCGGCGGCATCCTGACGTGCTCCTACCACTTCAACTCCTTTTTGGAACAAAATCTTGTTAAAATATCAATTTTCTCTGGTATTTTAAACTGTTTTAACCGCTGCCACCCTGATTAAGAACCGAGCCGAACGCTGGTTGCGATTCAACTGATGCAGACGCTTTTATTCAGATCATGATGTCAACAATACATGAACGATGACGTTGGTCATCGACGACACGCAGAACCGTGACGCGGCGTAGTTAAGTGGTTCAACGCAAGTGGCGCTGAATGATAAACGCATTATCATTACAAAATGGTCCATGGACCATGTGTTCACCCCCTTGGACATAATAGTCTAATGACAGAGAGAGGCGGGTCCATGGTCCATGGACCATTTCATTCTAGTTCGCGGGGATTCGCCCGTCTAAGTCGCCACAGTGTGACAGGGGCTTTAAGTCAGGTGTGACAGGAATCAGCGTCCTAGGAATGAAAGTCCGCCAAACAATAGCCCGCTTGTAAGGTTATATTGGAATGGTCATGGTCTCTCTAGCCAAATATTCTAATCCCTCACTCAACTATGAGATCGGACTTTGGTTCCTGGGGGACTTGGATTTCTTTCACACCGGCAACATCTAAGCGCCACCCAATGAAATGCAGAAGTTACCGTAGGTAATATATTACTCTCTATACTCACCTTTTGGATCCTAAGGCTGAGTTTACATCGAGAAACACGCGACACATCCGGAGAACTTCAGGGGTTCTTAGCGTTCGCTCCCTTCGTCATCGCGCACAAACCCCTGAGAGAATTCGCTCGAATCGGTGGAGTATAGACGCCCTTACAGCAATGTTCATCACCCCACCGCCCCATCCCAAGTTAGGCCGAATGGGTCAATGTCGTCCTGGGTATACCTTATGTTTACCCAGGATCATCCTGGGTAATCCTTTTCTTTACCCAGGACGGCCCTGGGTAAACATAAGGATCCTTAACTTTACCCAGCTTGGGAATTCCCGCCGAATCATGCTGTACGTGCGTCTCTTTCGGCAGAGAACATGCAGTAGGATAATTGTGAAAAGGGGCCAAAAATTACGCTATACCTCCTCCGGAGTTTGCAATAGGAAGACAAGACCAATCCTTACAACTTTTCAAAAGGGACCGATAGCAAATTCTCAAGGACTTAGGAGGTATAGGCCTAGGTAGAACATGTATGATCCGTGTGCATTTCGTCATTTTCATGAATTTACTTTTTGCAGAACATGCAGCACGATTATAACTCGAAAGGGTTGAAAATTACCGCTATACCCGCTCTGGGGTGTGGAATAGGGAGAAAAGACCAATCCCTACAACTTTTCAAAAGGGACCGATAGTAAATTCTCAAGGACTTAGGAGCTATAGGCCTAGTTCGAGGCCATCCTTCGTTTCATGATTTACGCTGAATATCTACCTCACTACACCACTCGGGAACTCCAATCTGGGTAAAGTCAAGGATCCTTATGTTTACCCAGGGCCGTCCTGGGTAAAGAATAGGATTACCCAGGATGATCCTGGGTAAACATAAGGTATACCCAGGACGACATTGACCCATTCGGCCCAAGTTGGCCAGTAAATGATACACATAACTGCACAGGTTCGAACATAGCTGACCCAGCAGGGCAACATGAAATAAACTCCAGCGTTGTATCCTGTTTTGTCAGAAAATGATATACATTTAGGCTACATTCTGTGCGTTGCATGTAGGCTAGGCTGAACTCAACTTGGGTTGAAATATCGTCGAAATATCCAAGTCAATAGCTTGGCTGCGACACACCATTATATTACATAGGTCATTATACGTGTAACTGATCTCTAGACAGGTTGAGCTTAGGAAGTTGCGTTCGTTCAGCACTGTGTTGGAATACAAGCCAAGTGCCATTCGTTTCACGGTTCTTGATTCGGCGCCAAAAAATTGCGCTGCCACTTTAACGAATGAGGTGGAATATCACAGGGCCTCGTAGGTGATAACCTAAAAGAGGCCCTGATTACCTCACGATGACGCGACACGAACACGCAAGCGAACAGTGGCTTCACAAAGGATACATCCCCATGTAATCTTTCTTTGCCTGTGGTAGGGGTGTTCAAGTCGACTGACCCAACGAAGTTTACCTGTCATGCGACTTAGAGAACGTAACCACCACCGCCACTACCGATGAAAGTGTGTAGCTGCGACAAGAGACTTTTTCACGGGTATTGGTNCTGTGATAAAAGAGAAGCCAACAGGAAGTTAGACATGCCCCTACCTTGCTCTAGCTAAAACGCTTTTTATGGGAGATTTAAAATACGTTTTAGCGTTAAAACCCTTTGGGAAATGTGAAAGAAAAAATGTGTTTTCGTCGGAGCGTTCTAAAACTAAAACAAGTTCTAGAATATGATTTTTCCTAAAAACAGTGTTTCATCTTTTTAAAATGTATTTTAGTGTTAAAACAGCTTTGAAAATGTGTGCCCTAATTTCGGGACAGTGTGACATGGGCTTAGAGTTCCAAAGGACCAATAGTGAGGTTTCGAAAATCTGACGAAACACGAAGTACGAAGTACGTCATGGAAATTCATTTCCATGACGTACATGTAATGTACATGTACTTCAGGAGATGGTTGCTACCACAAATTTCGCCTGTTGCAAGAGCGTCTTTTAGCGAATGACGTTTAGACCGATAGAGCTACGATGTATATTAAACTTTGAAATTTATCTTTCGTTTCCACTTTGGATAGATCCGAAGTGGAAACTTGAAGATGCACCATAACTCTCTCGGTCTTACATGATATATGCTAAAAGACGCACTGGCGGCTAAAAGACGCACTGGCGGCAGGGACATTTGTGGTAGCAACCATCTCCTGAAGTACATGTACATTATGTCATGTAGAAGTCCAATTTCGTAATTCGTACTTCGTGTTTCGTCACATTTGCGAAACTTCACTAGGGGCCTATTAACAGAACACGTGCAGTTGTGTTTGCTATTCCACAGCGCAAAATCACTCTACATGTACATTACATTGTAATTCCTGTCATAAACACCGAGCAAATCGGAGCTAATTCAGAAATCTGTTTTTTTACAGCTAAGTTGGTTGGTGACTGAAAACCCCGAAGTCTGCTCTTCTGATCGTGTTGTTGGAATATTGGCTATTGTGATAGACCTCAGACAAATACGAAAACAGCCTGCTTTTAAACCAGACAGCGATGTCAAACATCTTCGACAATCGAAGGCTGATCTGCTAACCACTGCGTTACATCGCACATCTACCCTTCGAGAAATAGACCGGTCCACGGCGTATCTTGGCACGATGCCAACTTTACCGGTCGACCAATCAGATTGCATTTTATATCGGGTCTTCGGCAGGGGCTTCGGTTACCACTATTCATACTACGTGGAAATTTTACAACACTGGTTCTGATTGGCCTCCTCTTCTCGAGGCAGCGGATCCGTCGCAGACACTGACAGGTCAATTTCTCGAAGGGTGATATGGGATATAACGGAGTGGTGAGCAGATCGCCCTTCGATTATCGAAGATGATGTCAAAGGAATCGATCACTCTTTTATTGTACTCTGTCAAGCCTCCGGCCTGCTGAATCGTGGATGTTATTTCACCTGTATATCATGACAATGGAGTAAAAATCTAATGTTGCATTGAAATATCCCACTGGATACATTTTGTCAGTAAGTTGACTTGTGTTTGATTTCCCTTCCTAGGGAAGACCCCGGTTGGGCAATCTCGTACCCACAGTTCAATGGAAAGGGCTAGACCGGCACTACTTTTGCAAAGTGCAAATGCGTTGTTCAAGGCGGATGAATTTCTGACCGTTGCACAACCAATTGCGTAGGGATTCGAAATGTTCGTACTTTGTTCCTTAATCGAATACCCAACGGAATGTTAAAATAGTAGTATTTTTACAAATACTTGAACAAATTCTAATTTTCGGTATGATTACTTTATCAAATAATTTGTGAAATCCATGAGCACAAGAATCTTGTGATGGATTCCAGCCCTTTTCAGAGGTCTTAGCCGAGGAACGATGGTGGCGACCTCTTCAGATTGCCCGGTTGGGGTCGAAAATTTGCAAAATTTGGAGACGACTTATGTTTACTACCCTTCCTCTCAGGGAATGTGAAAAAATACCTTCCAGACCACTGCCCCCTCTCTATGGCCCTGTTGTGTAGGCTAGCACGATGGTTAGCTAACACATTATCATAACTACATCTATTAGCCTACGACTGTGACAACATCATTACTTATTCCCCACTAGCTATATAGCAACGGTGGCATGCGTCATGGATCGATTGGGTTGTTCCAATACGCAAGGGGAACTAGCTGCTTCTAGGGTTGAAACATATCGATTGGATCTCGTCCATAAAAGTGGTAGAATCATTAGACTGCATGAAACACGAACGAATACCGTAAATCAGTGTTACAAATCCACACGGGCAGTCGCCTTCTTCGCAGCCATACTATAAGCGGTAATCAACTTCCGGTATCTGTGACCCCTTCCCTTGTTGGTTGTACCGAACGACGCTTTGACAATTCTCGGTTTGCGCATTGCCGCCATTTTCTCCGATTTCAAGCAAATCCGTGTATACATATCGTATGTGATTTTGAGCAGCTGTGCAGTCCAATCTACTGAAACACGACTCGGTTCTCCCACCAAATTCGTGCCTAGGCACGTCGGACTGTATTCTTTCTTCCTGCTTCAAATCTTTCTATCTACCATACCATGCGGTTATTCTGCCTGTCGCTGACCCTTGTGGCCCTTGCCGTAAAGGTGAACACCTTCGGGATTCCATTGACGGTAAGGACCTGCTTTGTGACATTCATATTATTTCTCCTTTTCCCAGTAGCCTAATCGTCTTAGCCTAATCGTAGCCTAATCGTCCGTTACGTAGCACTGCTATGTCGTCTGAGGTTCTAGGCCTACATGTACACACATCCGTCATTGCTTGGGTATCGCCGATATAGGCCTAGACTCTAAGTGTGAAAAATTCGATGAACACCCCAGTCATTCACCATATTGCTTGGTGTTGTTGGCCATCGATGATTGAACTTTGACGAATACCATTGGTTAGTTGACCATATATTTGTTGGTTATCAATGATTAAACTTCGGCGAATACCTCATTCACCATGCTTTGCTGGCCACGCATCAGTTTATGATGTTGGCCATCAAAGAGTAGATCTAAAATTCGCGACTAGCTCATTCATTTCCCACAATCGCACTGAGTTTGAACGTTCCAGCTGCTGTTTGTTCATGACATATTGTGGGGTGAAGTCCAGTTTTCAAGATGGCCGACTGGCGGCCATATTTGAAGTCCAAGCGGGTCAGTACGATATGGCAAAGAGAACACGCCAGTCACCACGTTTCAATTAGGAACCTGCTCAGATTAAATCTGTTTGGTTCTTTCAAACGCTCTCATTGGAGAATTGGAAAGCAACAAAGTAGCCTATACATGACGTTGTTTTATCAACAAGCTGAACTGTAGTGTGACCCCTAAACACATACGTACATTTATGGGTTGAAACAATGACATTATTTCCAAATAATTTTGGGAAACAATTAAATTCCCACATGGCGCCTCATACCTGACGATCAGATCATAAGCAATTGATTAAATATGTGTCAGTGGTTGCCATGGTTATTCACACGTACTGCCGGAGTAACAAGGATTCAAGAACAACCATGCTTTTGCCATTATTCTTTGTGAATGTCAACAGAGGAAGATGAAAATAGAAGAGTATCTGCACTTCATAATCTGATTCGGCTTGGCCCAAATCTGCAAGCCAAACCAAAAATCTCTCGTTAATATTTTTTTGCTTTTCCGTCGAAAACATCACTTGGAAGACCAACACCAAATCTTATAAGATGATGATGTCATTGCAAATTGGCAATCGTCGTAAGATATATGACAAATTCGCATGATTTATAAACCCACTTTGTCAGAAATGACAGGTCTAATATCGGCAAACAGGCACGTGGTGATATGCTGCACTCGCAACGTTCACCATCCCCATGGAAGTTTGTTGGCAGAGACAGCTGTGAGCCACTTATATAAATGAAATATGTCAGGATGAGACTTTGAAATCGATTTCTGGCAGTCGAGATTACAAAACCATCCATTGGCTCGTAACCCTGTAACGATAAAGAAACGGTACCGTACTTGTAATTTTAGTGCATATGAAGTGGAACTGCGATCATGATGTCTGGCACAGGAACCCCTGGAACGGCTATTGATTCTGCAGCTGTTACGTAAATCCTGGTCATTTATCTTAATAAGACATTCCTGAAAGCAATTCCGATTCCCTGAGAAATTGTTCAGTGTGTGAAAACGACTTTCGAAGCTGTCTAAGTGGACTCCAATGATACTGCATGGTGCAACTATGGACTGAGTGTTTGATATAGAACGTTTCTACAGCAAACTGTAGCAAACTGTAGCCTCATGATTTCCGTCTTGTTTTGTAGGCAAACAGACTTGAAGCTGTTTATTTCTGGGGGCCCAACCAGTTTGGTCAGGTTGCTGGTCTATCAACGGATAGTAATGGTCACCTTCACGTCTTCCACAGAGGCAATGTTAGATGGGGACCTGAGTAAGTCTTTGCGTTTTGTTACATACATGTAGGCCTAGGTCCAGTTCTGTAAAGAAAAACGACCATCATGATGAAAAAGGAGTGGATGAAGGTAAAGAAGGATTGATATGTCGGTGAGAGCAGTCAAGTTGGGGTTGAGAAAGTGAACATTTTTATGGGAGATAATGGCCCGTATTTTAGAATGCTCCTCAACGTAAAGGAGTTGCTCGAGGCTATTGTTTGTTCTCCTGTTGAGGAACTCCTTTACGTTGAGGAGCATTCTAAAATACGGGTCTACATATCCTATGATCAATCACTGATGATCTCTCCACAGCACAGAAAAAAATCTTAGTTGTCAGGATCGTGAAAACTGTTGACGTCGAAAGTCTGATGTTGAGTTGTTTGTGTTTCTTTCAGTACCTTTGGGCCTATGGATAAATGCAACATTAGGCGTCCTATTCCCAAGCATACTCTCTTGATGATCAACCCCAATACAAAGGAAATATCAGAAAAGTGGGGTGCCAGAAGGTAAGGGGCCGTCTTAAAATTACTTTGATGCCAAAAAAGACGAAGTGACTTCACCTTTTCCCTGACCCCCTCCCCCCTTGAAAAGATGAAGTGGGCACTTGACATTGGCTTCATCCATGTAGGGACGGTAGGCATGGAAAGATGATAAAGAAAAACATGTGAAGACACTAGTAAACCATGAAAGCAATATAAAAAAGTCATTCTCCTGCAAAAAAGAGTGATGCCAATTTTTTCCAAAAAAGATGAAGTGGGCTTCCCCAAATCGAGAACCCCCTCTCCCCCAGACGAAGCCACTTCTTCTTTTTTGGCATCAAAACTATTTTGAGACGGCCCCTAAATACAGTAGCCTACAATGAATCACTCTGAAAATTGTGCTTTACCTAATGAACAGTCGGTTTTTACTTTTTGCCCAGCGATCGACATTTCTGTCTCGTTGCACACGTATTTTAGCCAGTAAAAGACATCCCTATTTCTCATGCTCAATATTCCATAGCTTCAGATGCCACTCTATGGATATTGCCATGGAAGCAATGTCCTATTCAAGAGGAAACAAGTTGACAGAGAATATCGCGAGTCAATATCATTAAATTTACTCTTGTTCGCAAGATTCTGTAGACGTACTTTTGCTGACATGAGTATTAGCAAAACGAAGGGATGTAGACGGAAGAGTATTCTTCACTGCAACAGCGAAAACACCAAAATTTTAGCTTTTTTCCTTGAAAAGTGCGATTTTTTCAAGTTGTGAAAATCGTAAAAAAGTGCCATTTTTCCTTGAAAAGTGCTAGTTTTCCACCTCAAAACGCTATCGATGTAGTATGGCGAAAAACACACTTTAAATTTACACCTATTGATCAGCAAAGTTGACACTTCGTGATCACGATTTCACGGAAATAACAACAGCTGTCTATACATGCACGGTACAATCATAGTATGCGATCTAATGCATTGTGCCTATATGACGGCTGGTCTGTACATGTAGCTCTATGCTGTGTAAATGCAAAAACGAAAGAGGATAGACTAGCTGAGGGATTCTACTTGGATATGTGCACAGTAAGACACTTTATATCGATTGTGAAACGCCGCTGGATCTGTGACGTCACGATTTCGGGTCATGAGCTGACCGATTTCTATTTTTANTCGCTGTTGCAGTGAAGAATACTCTTCCGTCTACATCCCTTCGTTTTGCTAATACTGACATGAAATCAATGCGTTCATCGCAAATATTTGTATCTTTTTTGCGTCGGACGATGGGCTATTCGGCCCGTATCGCTGAGCGATCGTCAAATAATTATTGATGAAAATCTTGGATGAAAACGTCGAGTTTTCTAGTTCAACAAACGCAATCTGCTGGCTATACGTCAGTCAGTACCGAAGGCTCTACAGGGTGGGCCAGAGAAGGTGTCCCTCGAACAATAGCATTTCTATTGTTTCCCTATTGTTCGAGGGACACTTTCTCTGGCCTCATATTCATAAAACTACTTAAGTCTATGAGTGGTACAACTTGTCTTTTGTTTTGAACAAAGGATAAGTGTCACACTTAGACTTAAGAATATGGGCACTGGCCCACCCTGTAGTAAGAGTACCAGTTATGTGAGGGGATAATCTGCCAGGAAAAATGTTCAGTCGGATCTGTTGTTCACCCGTCTTAGTAACACTCTTGCCTACATATCGTATCTCCATCTATCGCCGCAGATTTTACCTACCTCATGGACTGACAATCGACCACGATGATAACTTCTGGATGACGGATGTTTGCTTACACCAGGTTCGAATTTTAAAGTTTTACATCCTCGCAAATTCATACTACATAAACATTAAGTCTCTTTAATGCAGTTGGCAATATCGAAAGTTGTGAACAAATTTGATTATTTGTGCACACTGAAAAACTCTGCTTCGTCAAAATGACGAACAACTTAGGTTCGTTTTCCATTTGTCACCAAACTGAATATCTAATTCGTCGAAATGACAATCCACGGTTCGTCATTTGGACGAACCTTGTTAGAGATGGTTTGAGATACAACAAGGGTTCGTCAAAATGACGAACCGTGGATTTGTCATTTCGACGAATTAGATAGGCCTACTCAGTCAGTGATAAATGGAAAACGAACCTAAGTTCGGCATTTTGACGAAGCAGAGTTTTTCAGTGCAATTATATTGGCACAAACTCAATGTGAGCGTGACATACCATTAGTTTATCGCATCCTGAAAGAGATCCTCGATCGTGATGTGGTTCATACGTTTGGTGAATGTTGTTTGTTTGCCTTCGTGCATTGCACTGCGCAGAGTTTGACCACATACGGTAAGAAGTGAAAACGTATCTCTTCATTGTAGGTGTTCAAATTTGACAAAAACCACAAGAAGATCCTGGAGTTAGGAGAACCACGAGTTCCCGGTACCGATGACAAACACTTTTGTAAGCCTACGGATGTTGCTGTGGCAAGGAGTGGCGTATTTTTTGTGTCTGACGGGTAGGTCATCTTCAGATGTTATGAATCGCTGTTACGTACAGGGTGGTCCAAAAAAGTGCCCTATTTTTATTTTTTAATAACTCTGTCAAAAATTGATATTCTTTGGAGTGGTTTGCTGCAGCAGTTCTAGAGACATGTAGAATTTATGATAGAGCTAACTTGGAAATAACCAAAAATTCATAACCGCTCGCTTATGAATTTTTGAAATAACTCATGTGTTATTTCTCTTTGATCAATAGTTGATAATGTGTTCAATCCAGCATGTCCGTACTGCCTGGACGTAATCCGGTAATCTGGCGGTAACAGGACGGCCACTATTACCTTTATTGTCGTTTCCCACGCTCCCAGTGTTCCTGAATTTCTCCACAATTCGTGATATCGTTCTCCTGCAACGGCATCTTTTCCTGGGGAATTCTCTGCGAAACGCTCTCTGTGTCAGAACCACCAACTTAGTCGAAAAGTAGCTTTCGAGAATAACTGTCCTTTCATGCACTGAAAACTGGAAATCCACATCCATTTTGTACATGACGATTGAACATGTATATATTGTGTACAATAAGTCCTTCTTCATCATATACCCCATGAACATAGAGATTGATATTCCTTTTTTCAGTTATTGCAACAGCAGGATTGTCAAATTCAACCCTGATGGAAGCTTTAATTATACCTGGGGAAGAGACGCCGATGGTAAGTGGGCATACAGCAAGAGAAACACCGGACGTATGATGTTGTTGTCGAAGTGTAGCCTTGAATCTTATTATCTCAGATGTAGGTCTTTTGTGTGAAGGTAAAAGAAGACGTCACCAGATATCCGCGAAATCAGCATCGACGCCCTGCTGTTGTTTGCGTTCACTGATGCGCAACATCTGTCTATCTTTTGCAGACGACACCCGAGCAAAGCCAGCAGAATTTCTGATTCCTCACAGTCTTGCTCTAATTGAGGAGAGGGACCTGATCTGTGTTGCTGACAGGGAACATTTCCGGTAAGTATCACCTTTAGCGATCTGTTGGAACGCAATTAAGATAAAAAAAATTGGACGAAGTCCATCACATCAAAAAATCGTTAACCTTTGTGACATTGGTGTCGAGCGTGCTAAACATCAGTAGCCCGCCAACTCGACAGCTGGGCCGATGGTGCAGACCGTTGAAAGTGGACTCAATAAAACATTCCTTTCATTTCTAATCAGCGTCAACTTTATTACCACGCATGCGCGCCAAGCCAAATGAATCCACCAATCATTAGACATGACAGACGCAACCAATCGATTTGACATGTTACATTTTTGATGAATACATGACTTTCAGATGCTGAATTTTCGCACGTTTTTCTTTTCAAGTTGTTTCACTGAATCGCGTGTTACATTATAATACTTCCAGGATCCAGTGCTTTAAGGCAGGGCTCGAGGACCCAGCTGAGACAGGGGAGTTTGTGTTTGGTATCCCAAGTCCAAACGATCGCATCGATATAGGAAAGGTGTTCGCCATCGCCTACGACACAAACGGTAACTGGTTTTCGCTGTTCTGTTTCTTTCTTTTAACATTTGAAGCTGTACCATGCATACCTTTACATGGTAATGATCAAGAACGTGCGAAATGCATACTGGTTATGGTCCCTACATTTCTCAATGTAGGGACCATCTTGAGATTACTAGGTAGCATTTTTCTATCCTTCTTTCTTTCTTCTTCCACACTCAATTGGGACACGATTGCAAGAAAACTACTCAATGACCTCAAAATCAAGCAGTCCTATCATATAGATCAATTTTTTCTCCAGCTCTGAAAGGTTAGATATTTAAAAAAAACTTACCCTTTCAATGACTTTGAGACAATTTTTTCCCGTTTTATTGATTATTCTCATCGACGGCCATCTTGGATTCCGAGCCTATGGCCAGTGGCAGAGACATTCTCAACTGAGAGCTCGAAACTGANATAGAAAATTTTAGATATCTATAACTAATCTTGCTGAAAAATCATCCGTACTATAGGACATTAGAATGACCAAATGCTGAGTGAACGTACATTGTAGTAGGCCTACATAGATTTATTCTTTGATTTCAGCCAAAAAGCTTTACGCAGTGAATGGAAGAAGCCCGACGGTGCACGATGTGGAAGGACTTACTATTGATCTCGACAAGAGGGCGATAGTTGATACTTGGGAGCCAGGCAGAGGAGTGGTACGTCGGTTCACTTCTTATATTCACTTCTCTGTTCTTGCATTCGCTATGACGAGGTTACCTGACATGTCATCCTCCCATAGCAAGGTTTTAGCCTCTTGTGTGCTAGCGTATGAAGAGGAGCGAGATCAAAACTTTGCTGTAGGAGGATGAAGACATGTTGATTGTTCGAAAAACAAAAATGATCAGCTATGGAAGAATTAAGGGTCGTAATTTAGAACGTTCCTTAAGTCTATTGTAAAACCATCGAGAACAATAGATTTGAGGTGGACCTTAATGTTAAGGAACGTTCTAAAATACGGCCTTAAGTCTAGAACTGTAGGTTTCATGAATGTCGACTTGCTGCCCGTAAGTTACACCATGCTTTCATCATTCTTCGTGTCGCCTCTCAAGTAAATATTGCGGGTGAAAAAAAATTCTTGTTATTTGGTCCATCAAAACACCAAATCTTGACATCTTATGTAGCGAAACATTTGATATTCTCTTGTAGCCATTCTACACCCCTCACGACATCGCCACAGACAGCCAAGGATCCGTTTACGTCGGCGAAATCGGACCAAACATTGTGTGGCAGTTCAGATATGGCGGAAAGAAATAATGAGGTTGCAACTGGAATCCATGGATAGCTAAAGAAGCAGAACCATGAATGCACAAGATTCCAAACAAGGGTATATTCTGTTTATTGTCGTCAAGTTTTCAAGCCCATGTCACCACAGTTTGTCATTTTTGGAAGAGACTGATCAACATGCAGTGGTACTCAGTGATGTCCACCGATATACATGTACATGTATATGATTTTTCTGGAGGCCACCTCTCCACCCACCTATTATTTACCAATACACCACCTTTGTTGTACCAATTGAAAGACCACCGTCTCAAAGAAGAGTATAGGCCTACCTACATGTACCGTTGCGCATTTTTTTGCATATTAACTGCTGCAATCCTATTCGGATTGACATCATCAAAAATACTCAAAAATACATGTATAGGCTATGGTGTGTGATATTGTTGTATGGTTGCAGTACATGTACGTAGCCTAAACGGCGACGCGAATCAGGCATCTGCATGAAATATGCAATCACCGAATTTTCGTACTCAAGTGAGGAAAGCATCAAAACAAAAAACTTAATTCATGTATAGGAACTTATATCGTATATTTTATTGTTGGCCCGGCTGTCAACGGGTGTATTAAGTATAGGCATCTTGAACCATCAAGGGTTCATATCGCCACGCTTTAGGAGCAGCTCATCCTCGCACCACGGTCTTCACAACCGCTCCTGTTCTCGCCCTTGGTTCATTGAGGGAGGGGTGCGACCGTAAATGACCTGAGATTCTCAGGATGGGAGCAGCTTTAGTCCGAAGGCGAAGTCACTGTACGCCTTGATATTTCAAGATGCCAAAAGGGAATTGAAATGAAATCATGCAAAGACAGAGCTTCGGGTAGAAGGAAATGTCGTATTTCCAACTGCTTCTTCGACATTTTTGGAACCCTACTGTCCTTTATCGTTGCATGGTGTGTGATCAGTAAAAGTTGTGATATCATAGATACATGTATGTATGTATGTATAATGTAAATTGTGGTTAAAAATTTACTGTTGTGCGACTCATTAGCCATTGTTTCCTACAACCTCGTAGTGAATTGTGAGCAATTTTTTCGAGACAATTGCTGTGGTAAACAAGAATTTGGTTGTGGTTTGAATTCAAACACCTGGTTGTGAAATGTACTGGACATTGGCAAATTTCTATGGTCCTGTATTTGATAATTACGCCTCACTCTAAAATCAATGCAATATTTTTTTACATTTTCCCCAACGATGATTCATCATGGAACATGCTCCAAGAAGAGAACGTGCACTATGTACATGTACATGTATATGTACATAGATAGTATACTGGTGGTAAAAGCTGTTAGAGCCTGCGTGGAGCTTTGTTTCTACCATTTGCAGCACACTGAGAGCCATCAGGATTTCGAATAGAGGGTTGAAGAAAAGCAGTTTAATTTTAGATTAAACAATTTTTTGAATTAATGTCGAATGTTTCGTGTAAATGTAACATGTTCTTGTATATAGGATTATCATAAGTGTCCATTGCCCAAATCGACATAACCGTAAATTTCCTATTTTGAGGCTAGCTTGCTTCCCATTCAGTCAAAAAAACCCTCACCATATCCTTGTAAAAGCGCTCCTTTCATCCGAACATCAAAACCATCAATCAATACGTACTTGAATCGTGTCATTGGATGAGTTCACATCGAAACTAGGCCTACTTCCATTGACACTTCCACGAATAGGCTGAGTTTACATCAAGGCACACGCGACACGAACACGCAGGCGAACAAAGGTTTCATGGGTATGAATCCTTTGTGAAGCCATTACTCGCCTGCGTGTTCGTGTCGCGTTGTGCCTCGATGTAAACTCAGCCTTGTGCCTGACTAATGCTCATGGGTCGTGGATTTCTTACGTTTATCATCGAGATCCGGTGTAGTAGAATCTATGTCGCCCGATATGTGATGTCCCCCAACAATACCGATTAAGCGGCACCATTAATGAATTGGACTCTAGAGAGACCAAGACCCTTAATCCTGTGACTATGCAGGGGGACATGCGGGTGGGGACATTAGAGTTTATCACACATCGGCAAATATCATAAGAAATGGGGAGAATACGGCAAAATGGGAATCGAGCGAAATTATAGGAACCGTGCTGCCTGGGAAAGACCGATGTAGAGTGCCTGCTTTCTTTCTTCACGAGTTATGCCTTTGCCTGCTTTCGTTCCTCGTATCCGCAGGAGTGTACACCGTTGTAACTTCACATCGTGCGTGTTTCGTCAACTCGAACTTTTTATATCAGTTTTCTATAGATCTCGTTGGAATGATGGACAGAATATAGAGGCAAGGGGATGGCCAGTTCTCTTCTTGATGGCTCTCAGATGATGTTGTGTGGAATCGAAGAGGATCTTGAAGAAGAACCCTCGTCGTATCAACGACAGAATGCAGTCATGTTTTTGCACGTTTACCTTGCAATCTTTTATTCAAGCAATCGTGATTTAGGTCATTGTGGAAATGAAGCCTTCATTGCTTCTGGGAGGTATAGTAGGCCTACACTGCCTGCACAGAATCCCTCCTTTTGGCTGTTGGAAGGACGTGCGACTCGCATCAGACAGTGAATCACGACTGCAGCAAGCTTGTTTGGAGATGTTCCTTTGTTTATCACCGTGATTGACTTGCATGTCGTTTACGCAAAATTTTCCTCCCACTGACCCAAAAGCAGTGGGGCTCATGAGATTTGACGTTATATAAATTTCATTTTTTTGGAATGCAATTTGACGTGACAAACATTCGTGTATTTAAAAATCATATATGCACTTCTTTAATGTTGTAAATAGAGAAAGATGTTTATCAAACAGGGTTTGTGGTAAAACTGGTTCCTATTGTGAGAGCACGGTATGCAATCGCTAATGGGTAATTTGACTGCCGACGTAGCGGCAGCAACACTAACTACAAACACCTAGCGGCAGCAACACTAACTACAAAAATCCATTACAAAATGTACGCAGTAAATCGGGCCCATTCTCCGACAACGTAGTTAATTCCTTTGGGTTGGAGAGTGGCGCGGTGGCGCCGGCTGTCGAGAAGCGGCAATACCGGGCTCCTTTAAGGTGAAGGTCGCTTTTGAAACATAACACTGTTTTTACCAGTTGTTATCTTCATTTCCAAAGCAATAAATGAAACGAAACCTTGAAATTCTCATTAATGTCGGAAAATGGTTCGATAAAAATTCGATGCCATTCGTTCTGTCTGTCCTGTATTCGTTTGGTCTTTTTTCAGCTCGACCTCGATCGACTTGATCTCGATCATGACATGATCAAATTATTTCGAAATAGTCTGTATCACTATGATGGCCACATGCCAAACAAAGTAAGTTCAATTCAGCAATTTATCACCGTAGGTTCCAAAACTGTGAGGTTAGAGACGGCAGTTATGCCGATACCAGGATACAGTAAATAGGCCTAGGCCTACCCATATGGCTGAAATAACAATGACGTCCAATGGGTCATCTCAATATTGCTGACTCATTCCTCAATAACGCTGTTTCTCTGGAGTAACTTCTTCTCACTGATAATATGGATTATATTTTGTTGTCCGTTGATGAATAAAGATATGTCGTGACATCCGAGTTCATGATGTTCCCTTGATTCAGATATGTAATCGAGCAACTGAGGGCAGTGACAATGAGTGCCATGGCAGTGTGACATGTATATGATGCACCTTGCAGGTATCAAAAATGCTCTTCCCTGTGAAAACTCACCCATTCCTAGTTGATTCCATTTCCTAGTCTTGGCAGCTGTGTAGTTCCCTGACACGGACAACACTGGGACAGTCGTGTATCAGTTTAATGGGGACCCTAGCCCACTGCCACAATAGGTGTCACTCGTGGTTAAAACTATTGAAATGAAACTGACATCCCGGTCCTGATCAATTTCTCACACAAAAGGCGTCCATTGTATAGTACCGGGTTTCGGTGTGCTGCCCTCTATATCGTAGCAAGGATCCCCATTCTCGGAGTGTGGGTCAACCATCGATAGGTAGGCCAAACCGATAGTCTGTCCATTCGGCCTGTTCGTTACATTCTGCACGTACTTATGACAAGGCTATATAATGTAACACTTGTACCGGTATATAACAGTTTTGTTTTCGAGTGGACTTTATCTCAAACTCGAGAAAGGCCCCAGTAATCATTAAAATCAACGAACAATCGAAATCATGTGACAGCTGATCCCAAAACGATAGATTTGCCACTTACGTCTGCGATTGGGTCTGCCTTCATATTCGTCTCTTCCCTGCCAAGGAAAATGCCTCACACACTTCAAGGTAAGTGTTCCATGAGCTCTAACGATAAGACGTAGGCTACATCTTTGGTACCACACAGGCTACCACCAAATTTGTGTGGCGGTCTAGGAAAACCCGGCGGATGTCGCTGAATGATCAACAAGGGCTGTCAGATTGCCTGTGCATTGATGTACTAGTCCTACACAGGCCCTACTGCTTACCTGTTAGGTAGTAGGCTACATGTCAGCTATTGAAATGTGCGGGTTCAGCAAGGCCGTTAACACTTTCCTCAAATGCGAAATCCGCCGGGTTTTCCCAGACCGCCACACCAATTTACTACAATTTACGAATCCCCAACAGCTTTTACGATACCATGCATGTGTTTGTTGAACGCTACCATCTTGTCAAGTATATAGGCCTATTATAAGAAGTCACCCCTGTTGGGGATTCGGGCAGTGGCACTTACATGTACATGATTGTAACGTTGGCTCATAGGAAAGTCGCAGCAAATGCCATGTTCTTGTTTAGATTGATGCCCCGCGCTTCAGTTACTCGTGCAGTCGGCGAAATGGCCTTCTTGTTGTTGCTGAAGGATTGGCATGCAGTTTGGATGATAAAGGATGGTGCAATCCCCTGACATTAAGCATGATTCCTTTTCAGAATTTCGTGCCAAAGATGGAAACTTCGTTGTCACGCCCGAGGTACAAGCGGCATTTGATGAATATGGATACATCTTGGTCAGGTATGAGTAGAATTTTTGAGCAAAGCACACCTCATTTTTGTACCAACACCGCGTGATTGCTGCATGCAATGGGTGATGTTGGACGAATTATTAACGATGCCAATGTCGAAATGGGTTGAGGGACTGGTCCGTTTATTTTAAGAAATAACTCGTGCAGCATCACCAACATCAGATAGGCACACACTATAAAAGAGAGCATCCGATGGATCTACTGTAGGCCTACTCTAGGCCTAGTTGGCTTATCGGAAAGATTATACCCGTTAAATTGATGCGAAGCCTGATTAAACTGTTCCTTCAGAGGCCTTCTCGAACCAGAGGAACTCGCCATACTGAAGACAGCGATAGAAAAGGATGCGGAAATCCAGGACCGGTCATACGGGAGAGACGATGGTGCAGGGAGGAGGACGCGCGTCAGTCTGTGGAATCACCCAGGAAACGATGTAACCGGCGTGGTAGCCAGAGCTGAAAAGGTCGCTGGCACATTTGAGAAGGTAAGAATAAAACAATCGTTGTTGGTGCAGTCCCGAAAGGAATGGCAGAAATAGATTCTTGGCGATGTCCTTGAACCCATATTAGTGACCAGAACAACACGAATAATCAAGTACCGTTCTTTTATTTTAATAATTATAATTCACAGCCCATTTGAGAAAAATATGTCATGACAGTGACTTTTAATGAGATTATTTCTACATCTTTCCCTGGCTGCATATATTCAGTTATTTTTGCATCTATGTAAACATTTATTTACATATGTGCATGTAGCTTCTTGGTGGAGAGGTCTACCATTATCATGCGAAGGTGATTTTAAAGGATGCATTCACAGGGGGCGCTCATATTTGGCATCAGGACTACGGGTAAGAATCGTCGTAACCATCAACCACACTTGAATCGAAATATTTCAGCGCGAATTATGCTAAAGTTTCATTGCAAAGAGCGTCGAGAGTGACAACTTACGAAGTTTTTTTGGCGAAGTGACAAAGCATGGTATGACCACAGCATGAGTATGATTATAAATTCAATTGAAGAAGCAGGTCGCAGATTCTATGCCTTGGTCGTACTACATTGTACATGTACGACAATGTACATGTACATGTACGTACTTTGCTTGTACCTCTGTGCATTGAAGCTAGACATTCTTCTTTATCGTCAGCTATTGGTATGAGAACGGCTGTCTGACACCGGATATGGGGACGGTATGGATCGCCTTGGACAGAGCTGATGAGGAGAATGGCTGCCCAAAGGTAAGCATGTGATTTCCGGAACTGGGTAACAGGCCGAGTTCTATGAAGAGCGCGGAGAAAAAAAGTGGCCTTCTTCGATGTAACCCTGCAACAACACAGGACAGGTTGCCAGCCGTTTAACCGAGAAACGGAACAGCGCCCTTCATCAGAAATGGTGGTTCATGCCAAACTTCCTGTTTATCAGGGTGTACACGCCATGTAGAACTTTTGCCGCACACAATTTCTCAATCCAGCTAATTCCCGGTTCACACAAAGCCGGTCGGGTGACGCACATCCGCGTGGGCGACCAGGCTGGAGCAGACCCAGAGCGTGTCCGGTACTTCTCGGAGAAGCTCGGTGTCCTTCCTACTATCCTGGAACCGGGCGATGCCCTATTCTTCCACTCCAACGTGCTTCACCGCAGCGACCAGAACAGCAGTCCAAACAGGAGGTGGTCATACCTTGTAGCGTACAATCGGGCAAGCAATGACCCGTTCAAGGAGCACCACCATCCCAAGTACACCAAATTTGAGAAGGTACATGTACGTTGTATTGGAACTAACTTGAGACTCATCAATAGAAGCCATTATAAGAGCGGTTTACACATGCAACTTTTCATATGCACTTCATGCAACTTGTTGCATAAACCTGATGAGACAAAAAAAATTCATCAAAATTGAATGTGTAAACGGGCATGCAACTTGTTGCAACTAGCTACTGCAACCTCATGCAGCCTGCAACAAATTTAGGATCCAGATCCAATTTTCTGGTGAAGTTGCAACAAGTTGCACGTCACTGGCCAATGAGAATACAGCAAAAAATCATGTGATTTCTACTGAAGCCAAAATTGCTGCCGAACAAAGCAAGAAAGCGAAGTCGGCATCACTGGCAGTTTGAATGGACATCCGAGGCAGAAAATACTTTTCACATCATCCTTGCCCAGCATTTTAAACACAATATCAAGGAAGCGGAGCGGAGTCTGTCCGATCGTCATACATGTATCGCAAATTGCCATTTCAGGTTCCAAACGCGAAGATTAGAGAATGCACAACGGACTTAGTATCGGAGGGAAAGTGGTTTTTCGCCGGTCCCAAGGAAGATACTTCCGTCACTAGTCTGCCGCATGGTGGACATTAATCATTACCACCCGATTTGGTTCATTCCTAGAGATAATGTATTAAATGATGTCACACTTATCGAAACGTTCTAATTACTTTACCATTTTAGTTGCAAACCTTTGCTATCAACTCAAAGCGCTCGTATTATTCAGTGACTGGAGATCGTATGAAAATCACCCTCAAGCATCAGGGTCTACGCAAATGCTCCGTCCCCCACACTTGTTTCTGGCGGGATCGTTATAAAGACCTGTAAATGGCCTGATTAGGGAGGTTTAGAAATCAAACGACAAACGTAAACTCACGACAGCGTTATTTTTCATGCTAAATGTATATGAATTTTCGGCACAAAAATAACGTTGTCGTTAAAGTTTACATGTACGTTTATCGTTTGATTTTTAAACCTCCCTTTTTCAAGGATGTGTGAAAAGCCATGTAGAATGACCCACTTATGTTTCCTCATTCACGAGATTACTTCATCAGAAAATGAGCAGTGTTATTAACTGTGCACTATCATCACGCGATAATCGTGGAATAAGAAACGTCATGTGTCATAATTTCGGAGAACAATTAGGTTTTTGAACTTGCACATGTACATCATTCCCATTGATGAATGTACTTCGACCACAAATTTATTTGATTACGAACAACCACAGCCAATTTCGAATTCTAGTTTCCTTCATTGCAAACGTCATGAGACCCCCTCAAGAATTTACAAAAAGCTTTCTGAACGTGGTGGAATGAAGTACCAAACTCGCTACCTCAACAGGTGTCACTAGTGGTTAAAACTACTGAATTGAAAGGGACATTCAGGTCCTGATCAATTTCCCACACAAAAGGCATCCATTGTATAGCACCTGATTACTGTGTCCTGCCCTCTATCACAGTTATGATCTCCCTCTCCTTTTGACAGACGTTTTATTATCTAATGTCCATAAGCATTATTTTATACAGCAATTGGTAAAAACATTCCTTAATAATGCGTAACGGAGCTGTACCATGGCGGTTGGTCGGAGGTCTTGAATCCATCTGGTAGAATAGGCGCTGACTCGTCCTCATCATAGGAATCGATCTCGCCAACAACCTGTCCCGAAAGATCATCCTTCGGTGCGTTGACAATTGTCTGAATACAGATTCTCATTTCATGCTTCCCTCTCAATGCTCTGCAATGTAGGGACCATCAAATTTGCTGTCAAGCAAATTTCACAATTCTAGTTATTTACTGAAATTTAATTGAGTAAAATTAAAAACCGAAATTTAATCATAGAAAATTTTAGATATCTATAACTAATCTTGCTGAAAAATCATCCGTACTATAGGACATTAGAATGACCAAATGCTGAGTGAACATATGTACATTGTAGTAGGCCTACATAGATTTATTCTTTGATTTCAGCCAAAAAGCTTTACGCAGTGAATGGAAGAAGCCCAACGGTGCACGATGTGGAAGGACTTACTATTGATCTCGACAAGAGGGCGATAGTTGATACTTGGGAGCCAGGCAGAGGAGTGGTACGTCGGTTCACTTCTTATATAAGATACTCTGTTCTTGCATTCGCTATGACGAGGTTACCTGACATGTCATCCTCCCATAGCAAGGTTTTAGCCTCTTGTGTGCTAGCGTATGAAGAGGAGCGAGATCAAAACCTTGCTGTAGGAGGATGAAGACATGTTGATTGTTCGAGAAACAAAAATGATGAGCTATGGAAAAATTTTAAGGGTCGTAATTTAGAACGTTCCTTAACGTTAAGGTCGACCTTAAGTCTATTGTAAAACCATCGAGAACAATAGATTTTAGGTGGACCGTTCTAAGCAACGTTAAGGAACGTTCTAAAATACGGCCTTAAGTCTAGAACTGTAGGTTTCATGAATGTCGACTTGCTGCCCGTAAGTTACACCATGCTTTCATCATTCTTCGGGTCGTATTTTAGGACGTTCCTTAACGTTAAGGTCGACCTTAAGTCGATTGTAAAACCAACGAGAACAATAGATTTAAGGTGGACCTTAATGTTAAGGAACGTTCTAAAATACCGCCCTTCGTGTCGCCTCTCAAGTAAATATTGCGGGTGAAAAAAAATTCTTGTTATTTGGTCCATCAAAACACGAAATCTTGACATCTTATGTAGCGAAACATTTGATATTCTCTTGTAGCCATTCTACACCCCTCACGACATCGCCACAGACAGCCAAGGATCCGTTTACGTCGGCGAAATCGGACCAAACATTGTGTGGCAGTTCAGATATGGCAGAAAGAAATAATGAGGTTGCAACTGGAATCCATGGATAGCTAAAGAAGCAGAACCATGAATGCACAAGATTCCAAACAAGGGCATATTCTGTTTATTGTCGTCAAGTTTTCAAGCCCATGTCACCACAGTTTGTCATTTTTGGAAGAGACTGATCAACATGCAGTGGTACTCAGTGATGTCCACCGATATACATGTACAGTCATCAGCATTAGTTTGTATACACCTGTAATTTGGTTATATTTCAGCACCAAGAACACCAAATTCAACCGGGTTTGAGCAACAAACCCGGTTGAATTTGGTGTTCTTGGTGCTGAAATATAACCAAATTACAGGTGTATACAAACTAATGCTGATGACTGTACATGTATATGATTTTTCTGGAGGCCACCTCTCCACCCACCTATTATTTACCAATACACCACCTTTGTTCTACCAATTGAAAGACCACCGTCTCAAAGAAGAGTATAGGCCTACCTACATGTACCGTTGCGCATTTTTTTGCATATTAACTGCTGCAATCCTATTCGGATTGACATCATCAAAAATACTCAAAAATACATGTATAGGCTATGGTATGTGACATTGTTGTATACGTAAAGTGGTTGCAGTACGTACATGTAGCCTAAACGGCGACGCGAATCAGGCATCTGCATGAAATATGCAATCACCGAATTCTCGTAACAAGATACTCAAGTGAGGAAAGCATCAAAACAAAACGTGTAATTCATGTATAGGAACTTATATCATCGTATATTTTATTGTCGGCCCGGCTGTCAACGGGTGTATTAAAGTATAGGCATCATAAAGGCATCTTGAACCATCAAGGGTTCATATCGCCACGCTTTAGGAGCAGCTCATCCTCGCACCACGAGTCTTCACAACCGCTCCTGTTCTCGCCCTTGGTTCATTGAGGGAGGGGTGCGACAGTAAATGACCTGAGATTCTCAGGATGGGAGCAGCTTTAGTCCGAAGGCGAAGTCACTGTACGCCTTGATATTTCAAGATGCCAAAAGGGAATTGAAATGAAATCATGCAAAGACAGAGCTTCGGGTAGAAGGAAATGTCGTATTTCCAACTGCTTCTTCGACATTTTTGGAACCCTACTGTCCTTTATCGTTGCATGGTGTGTGATCAGTAAAAGTTGTGATATCATAGATACATGTATGTATGTATGTAATAATGTAAATTGTGGTTAAAAATTTACTGTTGTGCGACTCATTAGCCATTGTTTCCTACAACCTCGTAGTGAATTGTGAGCCATTTTTTCGAGACAATTGCTGTGGTAAACAAGAATTTGGTTGTGGTTTGAATTCAAACACCTGGTTGTGAAATGTACTGGACATTGGCAAATTTCTATGGTCCTGTATTTGATAATTACGCCTCACTCTAAAATCAATGCAATATTTTTTTACATTTTCCCCAACGATGATTCATCATGGAACATGCTCCAAGAAGAGAACGTGCACTATGTACATGTACATGTATATGTACATAGATAGTATACTGGTGGTAAAAGCTGTTAGAGCCTGCGTGGAGCTTTGTTTCTACCATTTGCAGCACACTGAGAGCCATCAGGATTTCGAATAGAGGGTTGAAGAAAAGCAGTTTAATTTTAGATTAAACAATTTTTTGAATTAATGTCGAATGTTTCGTGTAAATGTAACATGTTCTTGTATATAGGATTATCATAAGTGTCCATTGCCCAAATCGACATAACCGTAAATTTCCTATTTTGAGGCTAGCTTGCTTCCCATTCAGTCAAAAAANGCTTTCGTTCCTCGTATCCGCAGGAGTGTACACCGTTGTAACTTCACATCGTGCGTGTTTCGTCAACTCGAACTTTTTATATCAGTTTTCTATAGATCTCGTTGGAATGATGGACAGAATAGAGGCAAGGGGATGGCCAGTTCTCTTCTTGATGGCTCTCAGATGATGTTGTGTGGAATCGAAGAGGATCTTGAAGAAGAACCCTCGTCGTATCAATGACAGAATGCAGTCATGTTTTTGCACGTTTACTTTGCAATCTTTTATTCAAGCAATCGTGATTTAGGTCATTGTGGAAATGAAGCCTTCATTGCTTCTGGGAGGTATAGTAGGCCTACAGTGCCTGCACAGAATCCCTCCTTTTGGCTGTAGGAAGGACGTGCGACTCGCACCAGACAGTGAATCACGACTGCAGCAAGCTTGTTTGGAGATGTTCCTTTGTTTATCACCGTGATTGACTTGCATGTCGTTTACGCAAAATTTTCCTCCCACTGACCCAAAAGCAGTTGGGCTCATGAGATTTGACGTTATATAAATTTCATTTTTTTGGAATGCAATTTGACGTGACAAACATTCGTGTATTTAAAAATCATATATGCACTTCTTTAATGTTGTAAATCGAGAAAGATGTTTATCAAACAGGGTTTGTGGTAAAACTGGTTCCTATTGTGATAGTTGCTTAAAGGAGCACGGTATGGGTAATCGCTAATGGGTAATTCGACTGCCGACGTAGCGGCAGCAACACTAACTACAAACACCTAGCGGCAGCAACACTAACTACAAAAATCCATTACAAAATGTACGCAGTAAATCGGGCCCATTCTCCGACAACGTAGTTAATTCCTTTGGGTTGGAGAGTGGCGCGGTGGCGCCGGCTGTCGAGAAGTGGCAATACCGGGCTCCTTTAAGGTGAAGGTCGCTTTTGAAACATAACACTGTTTTTACCAGTTGTTATCTTCATTTCCAAAGCAATAAATGAAACGAAACCTTGAAATTCTCATTACTGTCGGAAAATGGTTCGATAAAAATTCGATGCCATTCGTTCTGTCTGTCCTGTATTCGTTTGGTCTTTTTTCAGCTCGACCTCGATCGACTTGATCTCGATCAGGACATGATCAAATTATTTCGAAATCTGTATCACTATGATGGCCACATGCGATACAAAGAAAGTTCAATTCAGCAATTTATCACCGTAATAGGTTCCAAAACTGTGAGGTTAGAGACGGCAGTTATGCCGATACCAGGATACAGTAAATAGGCCTAGGCCTACCCATATGGCTGAAATAACAATGACGTCCAATGGGTCATCTCAATATTGCTGACTCATTCCTCAACAACGCTGTTTCTCTGGAATAACTTCTTTTCACTGATAATATGGATTATATTTTGTTGTCCGTTGATGAATAAAGATATGTCGTGACATCCGAGTTCATGATGTTCCCTTGATTCAGATATGTAATCGAGCAACTGAGGGCAGTGACAATGAGTGCCATGGCAGTGTGACATGTATATGATGCACCTTGCAGGTATCAAAAATGCTCTTCCCTGTGAAAACTCACCCATTCCTAGTTGATTCCATTTCCTAGTCTTGGCAGCTGCTGACACGGACAACACTGGGACAGTGTATCAGTTTAATGGTAGTCTCGCGCAGCCAGACCCTCGGTTGGGAGACCGAGGGTCTGGCCACAACGTCTAAAGCTTTTGTGATGCTGCTTTGCGCACGACTGCCCCGTCAATGGCGAGATCATTCCCGCCCGGCGGCATCGATCTTCGGCAAATTCCTCGATAAAAGACGACACAACTGACCTGTGTATATCTCCTTTAGTGTCACTGATGGAGTATCAGATCATCGGTGCTGCGGGGAAAGACCTCCATGGTGCGATCTTGCTAAGCTTTGCTTCTGTCTGACTGAACTGAAGTTCGTTAGATACAGCGCCGCCATTTTGCAATCTTCTGATCCCAATGACCAATCAGCATGGCTGTAAACAGCTGGATTCAAAATCGACCAATCAGCATCGGTACCAGATTTTCGGTATTCGCGTAACAAAAATTGTTGAGGTTGGTCTCAGTCTCTGTAATGCTGCGCAGTTCGCGCATGCGTGAAAGAGACTGAGTGACTCAGTCTAGTTTAATGGGGACCCAAGCCCACTGCCACAATAGGTGTCACTAGTGGTTAAAACTATTGAAATGAAACTGACATCCCGTCCTGATCAATTTCCCACATAAAGGCGTCCATTGTATAGGACCGGGTTTCGGTGTGCTGCCCCCTATATCTAGCAAGGATCCCCATTCTCGGCTCGGAGTGTGGGTCAACTGGTGTCGACATATGCTTAACTTAGGTAGGCCAAACTGATAGTCCGTCCATTCGGTCTGTTCGTTACATTCTGCACGTACTTATGATAAGGCTTTGTAACACTTGTATATAACAGTTTTGTTTTCGAGTGGAGTTTATCTCAAACTCGAGAAAGGCCCCAGTAATCATTAAAATCAACGAACAATCGAAATCATGTGACAGCTGATCCCAGAACGATAGATTTGTCACAATTAGCGTCTGTGATTGGGTCTGCCTTCATATTCGTCTCTTCCCTGCCAAAGAAAATGCCTCACACACTTCAAGGTAAGTGTTCCATGAGCTCTAACGATAGGCCTAAAGGGCGGTTTACACTAGGTTGCACCAAGTTGCAAGTTGCTGCAATCTGCAACTTGTTGCAGTCTGCCTGTGACGTTTACACATTGCAACATTCAGTGCGATAAGTTGCAGAAGTTCGAAAGTTGCAGGAATTTTGGCGGGAATCCTTTGTTCGGCAGCCATTTTGGCTTTGGTAGACGTCACATGATTTTTTGCTGTATTCTCATTGGCCAGCGACGTGCAACTTGTTGCAACTTCACCAGAAAATAGGATCTGGATCCTAATTTTGCAACAAGTTGCAGTAGTTAGTTGCAACAAGTTGCATGCCCGTTTACACATGCAACTTTGATGAAATTTTTGGTCTCACCACGTTTATGCAACAAGTTGCATGAAGTTGCATATGAAAAGTTGCATGTGTAAACGGGCCTTAGATGTACATCTAGGCACCACATAGGCTACCACCAATTTACATGTACTGCAATTTACTAATAATCCCCAATAGCTTTAACGATACCATGCCTGTATTTGGTAAACACTACCGTCTTGTCAAGTATAAAGCCTGCCGCACACTGGAGCTACATGTCGTCTGCTGAGCAAAAAGTCATTCGAGACCGTTTGCTCAGCAGATAGCTCGCGTGTGCGCGTCGGTGAGTTTTTTGCCTCGCGAGGCAGAAAGCTCGCGTGTGCGCGTATTTTTCGGTGACATCTGCTGAGCAAACGATCTCGAATGACGTTTTGCTCAGCAGATACAGTGTGCGGCAGGCTTAAGTCACACTTGTTGGAGATTCGGGCAGTGGCACTTGAACATGTATACGTGGGGCACGTACATGTAGGAAAGGCGCAGCAAATGCCATGATTCTTGTTTAGATTGACGCCCCGCTTCAGTTACATGTACTCGTGCAGTCGGCGACATGGCCTTCTTGTTGTTGCTGAAGGATTGGCATGCAGTTTGGATGATACAGGATGGTGCAATCCCCTGACATTAAGCATGATTCCTTTTCAGAATTTCGTGCCAAAGATGGAAACTTCGTTGTCACGCCCGAGGTACAAGCGGCATTTGATGAACATGGATACATCTTGGTCAGGTATGAGTAGAATTTTTGAGCAAAGCACACCTCATTTTTGTACCAACACCGCGTGATTGCTGCATGCAATGGGTGATGTTGGACGAATTATTAACGATGCCAATGTCGAAAGGGGTTGAGGGACTGGTCCGTTTGTTTTAAGAAATAACTCGTGCAGCATCAGCAACAGCAGATAGGCACACACTATAAAAGAAAGCATCCGATGGATCTACTGTACTCTAGGCCTAGTTGGCTTATCGGAAAGATTATACCCGTTAAATTGATGCGAAGCCTGATTAAACTGTTCCTTCAGAGGCCTTCTCGAACCAGAGGAACTCGCCATACTGAAGACAGCGATAGAAAAGGATGCGGAAATCCAGGACCGGTCATACGGGAGAGACGACGGTGCAGGGAGGAGGACGCGCGTCAGTCTGTGGAATCATCCTGGAGACGATGTAACCGGCGTGGTAGCCAGAGCTGAGAAGGTAGCTGGCACATTTGAGAAGGTAAGAATAAAACAATCGTTGTGGGTGCAGGTCCCGAAAGGAATGGCAGAAATAGACTCTTGGCGAGGTCCTTGAACCCATATTAGTGACTTGAACAACACGAATAATCGAGTACCGTTCTTTTATTTTAATAATTAAATTCACAGCCCATTTGAGAAAAATATGTCATGACAGTGATTTTTAATGAGATTATTTCTACATCTTTCCCTGGCTGCATATATTCAGTTATTTTTGCATCTACACGTAAACATTTATTTACATGTGCATGTAGCTTCTTGGTGGAGAGGTCTACCATTATCATGCGAAGGTGATTTTAAAGGATGCATTCACAGGGGGCGCTCATATTTGGCATCAGGACTACGGGTAAGAATCGTCGTAACCATCAACCACACTTGAATCGAGATTTCAGCGCGAATTATGCTAAAGTTTCATTGCAAAGAGCGTCGAGAGTGGCAACTTACGAAGATTTTGGGCGAAGTGACAAAGCATGGTATGACCACAGCATGAGTATGATTATAAATTCAATTGTACTGAAGAAGCAGGTCGCAGATTCTATGCCTTGGTCGTACTACATTGTACATGTACTACAAGATGTACATGTACATGTACGTACTTTGCTTGTACCTCTGTGCATTGAAGCTAGACATTCTTCTTTATCGTCAGCTATTGGTATGAGAACGGCTGTCTGACACCGGATATGGGGACGGTATGGATCGCCTTGGACAGAGCAGACGAGGAGAATGGCTGCCCAAAGGTAAGCCTGCGTAACAGGTCGAGTTCTATGAAGAGAGGGCGGAGAAAGAAAATGGCCTTCTTCGACCTAACCCTGCAACACAGGACAGGTTGCCAGTCGTTTAACCGAGAAATGGAACAACGCCCTTCATCAGAAATGTTGGTTCATGGCAAACTTCCTGTCATGGTGTACAGGTCATGTAGAACGTTTGCCGTACAATTTCTCAATCCAGCTAATTCCCGGTTCACACAAAGCCGGTCGGGTGACGCACATCCGCGTGGGCGACCAGGCTGGAGCAGACCCAGAGCGTGTTCAGTACTTCTCGGAGATGCTCGGTGTCCTTCCTACTATCCTGGAACCGGGCGATGCCCTATTCTTCCACTCCAACGTGCTTCACCGCAGCGACCAGAACAGCAGTCCAAACAGGAGGTGGTCATACCTTGTAGCGTACAATCGGGCAAGCAATGACCCATTCAAGGAGCACCACCATCCCAAGTACACCAAACTTGAGAAGGTACGTTGTATTGGAACTAACCGAGACTCAACAATAGAAACCATTATAAGAGCGGTGTGCAACTTTTCATACCGCAACGATAATTCTATCTGAACATTAGGTGCATATTACCTATAAGTCCATTTCTAATGACTGACCCATGGCAAGTCTTTGGCTATAGCTTCGCTATTGGCCGCTACGCGGCACGTTGGGCCCTTGCGTCAAGGACGCATATACCGGTAGTGGAGTCGGTGCGATCGTCATATTGCAAATTGCCATTTCAGGTTCCAAACGCGAAGATTAGGGAATGCACAACGGACTTAGTATCGGAGGGAAAGTGGTTTTTCGCCGGTCCAAAGGAAGACACTTCCGTCGCAAGTCTGCCGCATGGTGGACATTAATCATTACCACCCGATTTGGTTCATTCCTAGAGATAATGTATTAAATGATGTCACACGTATCGAAACTTCTAATTACTTACCATTATACGTGTAGTTGCAAACCTTTGCTATACAAGAGCTCCTGTTATTCAGTGACTGGAAATCGTGTGAAAATCACCCTGACGCATCAGGGTCTAGGCAAATGTTCCTTCCCCCACACTTGTCTCTGGCTGGATCGTTATAAAGACCGTAAATAGCCAGATTAGGGAGGTTTAGAAATCAAACGACAAACGTAAACTTTGCGACAAACGTTATTTTTCATGCTACACATTAACCAGATTTTATATTGAATTTTCGGTACAAAAATAACGTTGTCGTTACGTTTATCGTTTGATTTTTAAACCTCCCTTTTCCCAGGATGTGTGAAAAGCCGTGCAGAATGACCCACTTATGTTTCCTCATTCACGAGATTACTTCATCAGAAAATGAACAGTGTGCTTAACTGTGCACCACCATCACGCGGTAATCGTGGAGTAAGAAACGTCATGTGTCATAATTTCTGAGAACAATTAGGTTTTTGAACTTGTGCATCATTCCATCAGTGAATGTACTTCGACCACAGATTTATTTAATTGCGAACAACCACAGCTAATTTCGAGTTCTAGTTTCCTTCATTGCACATGTCATGAGACCCCCTCAAGAATTTACAAAAAGCTTTCTGAACGTGGTGGAATGAGGTACCAAACTCGCTACCTCAACAGGTGTCACTAGTGGTTAAAACTACTGAATTGAAAGGGACATTCAGGTCCTGATCAATTTCCCACACAAAGGGCATCCATTGTATAGCACCTGATTACTGTGTCCTGCCCTCTATCACAGTTATGATCCCTATTGAACGGAGCGATCTCCCTCTCCTTTTGACAGACGTTTTATTATCTAATGTCCACAAGCATTATTTTATACAGCAATTGGTAAAAACATTCCTTAAGCCGGCCATACACGATCAATAATATTGCACAATTTGGGGCCCAAATAGGGGCACGTGCTCTTACATGATGGGTGGGAGAAAGATTGACAATAATATCGCCCATTTTGGTCCTCATATTGTGCAATTATATTGAACGTGTATGGGCGGCTTTAGTAATGCGTAACGGAGCTGTACCATGGTGGTTGATCGGAGGTCTTGAATCCATCTGGCAGAATAGGCGCTGACTCGTCCTCATCATAGGAATCGATCTCGCCAACAACCTGTCCCGAAAGATCATCCTTCGGTGCGTTGACAATTGTCTGATGTTCCGGTGTGTCCGACCAGGGCTGACGTTTTCCCGAAGCAAAGATGGCGTAGAAAAGCACGCCACCAAGATGGATGCCGGCGGACATTTGGAAAACTACCGCCCACTCTTGTATCGTCTGAAATTCCGAGAAACAATTTTCAGATTAATATGTCATGCGTTCGCAGATTGCGGGATGCAAGGGATTGGGTAGGAGTAAGGGGAAAGTGGTATTCTGTGCATTTCAAAGGAAAGACCATGGTTTTGAGCAGTTAAGAACGCCCGATTAAAAATGTAGTTGATGGTTTTCCTTCCTAATTTGAGACTACGTACGCGATTTTTCGTCATGGCCGTGACAACATTTGGTATGATGATTCCGGCCACACCTCCGATTTTGACGATGCCAGAAATTAATCCAGCCCTTTCTGGAGCGAGATCATGAGGGTTGACTTGGTAACCTGAGGAAGAAGGAAATAAAATTTAGGAAAATCAACTCTTTTGACGATTTTTTTCCAGGGTTATAGGCCTGTGAGAATGAAAAGACCACTTCATACTTCGTCACCAGTATTTTGCGGAATTAAAATGCTTGGCGTGGCAGAAAAGCATTTACCTTTCACATACTGGTCAGAGAGGAAGTATGAACTGCCGTGTTATGGCACGTCTTCCTTTTTGACGACCTGTTCAATTATGATACCGTACCTCGACTGCCGAGTAACAAATACGTTTTTACGAAAATAGTGTTTCAATAAAAAAATGCTGGTAATACATGTACGTGAACATGGTTTACCCCCGTTATCAAATTGATTCAAAGAGGGTGCAAAACTGCGCCGAGTAGAAATTAACCTCTGAGGTCATTCTCGCGTCAAGAGTCACGTGACAAACGGCAACATGGCGCTGAGTGTTGCTGTTTGGCAAGAGCCTGTGGGTATTGTCTGGACCGTCGCAGAACGAAAAAGGTCGAATAAACGCCAGAGGGTACCAGAGTGGCATCCGGCGGATTCTGAAACTCTGTCATTTGGAGATACATGTATCAAAAATGCAAAAAATTGCTGTTATCCAAAATGTCCCGCTTTTTTGAAAATCGGGGTTTTGCGTGGCTACTTGTCAACAGAAAACAACGCTGTGCTGTATTACATGTATGCAGTGACACAGTAACACGTCTAGAAAAGCTTAGGCTTTCTGTACACAGTAGGTATACAGTAAACTCGAGTTTAAACCACCGGTTCATTATGTTCATAAGCATACCCAAAGTAGGGTCAGTTTCACCCTAGGCCTTAAGCAACTATTCATTCCATCACGTGGTTGTGATCGTACAAGCAATTCCAGCCATTCAGCCTAGTTGTTATGTTTTATTCACTCCCATTTCGACTGTGGGTGTGCTTATGAACCGGTGGTTTAAACTCGAGTTTACTGTATATACGTTTGATAGGTTGTATCTGCGATACTAAGCCTATGTGTCATACCTGATATAGCAAAGCCACTGAATCCGACCCCGACAGTCAGTACGGCTAATGCTGTCCACTGCTGACTTGCGGGAACGAAGCTGAGCCCCAGCAAACAGCACGCTTCGATTCCAAAGCCTGAAACCACATCATAGTCACCGGGTTACATATACAGTCATGTACATGTACTAGAATTAGAGGTGATATTTGAATGAGCAGCAAATGCTTTTACTATGAAGCTGATAGCCGACGGTGTACAAGTCTGTACAAGTAAATTTATCTTTAATTTAATGTTATATGACAAACTAGAATATAGGCGAAAACGGTACATTAACTGCAGCAAATGGCAAAGGCCGTACGTAGAGATTTGAGTCAAGAACATTTCTTGGAAAATACAAGTGCGTTTTTCTCACCTCCGCAATCGAAAATCTTCCTGGTTGCAGTTCTGCTGAGTATCTTCTTCCTGATCAGGGTATCAGCGAGTATCCCGCCACAGATGACCACCACTGTCATACAGATGTGAGGGAGGGCTGACAAACCTCCAAGCTGATGAAATGGTAGATTTATTATTGGCACATGCTATCAATTGAAGTAGGCCGAAAACGTGCATGAATATGAAGGGGGTGTAATACGCTCTTCACGTCAATGAACCGCGTACTCAATGCAGTTCGTACGTGTACGTCGAATGAGATAAAACCTGTGATTATTGTTCATTCCACATCCCAGTGGCGCGAGGTTTATGGCCGATATCTCCGCAACTGCTGGGTCAAATTTGACATACCATAGGCCTACATCAATTGACTTGTCTTTCTTGTCGGTATCTTTCTGCTATCTTCATTTTTCGCGTAAAGGCCGACATAACGGATCCCTTTCTCAAAACTCATTTGATTTCGCCACGGTGTTCAGTGCAGTTTACACGTGCACGATGCATTGCGTCATTTCAAAATGGCCGCCATTCCGGCCGTAAACACAAACAGTGACTGGTGAAAGAACTTTTTCTGTCACGTTTTTAGGGAAAATGACAACGATGATGCCTGTAGCGGCAAAAAAGACAAATCGATTGATGTATGGTATGCCAAATTTGACCCAGCAGTTGCGGAGATATCGGCCATAAACCTCGCGCCACTGGGATGTGGAATGAACACTACAGTAATTTGATGACATCACTGACCGAACTCAACGTATAGTCTGTACTTACAGTGTCTAAATCAAGACTGAATGCATCCTTAAAATACTGCGGTTGTTCATTGATAAGCAAGTAAAGGATCCAACAACGGCAAAAACTGGCAACGAAGATTGCCCACACTGGGAGACTGGTGAATATAGCTTTCCACGGTGTCGATTGAGCCTGGAATAAACGGAAATCTATGGAGGTCCCCGAGCTGAAAAACCCATCCTAAAGCCGCCCATACACGGCGCAATATTATTGCACAATATGGGGCCCAAATGGGTGGTCGTGTGCTTTTCGCATGATGGGTAGAAGAAAGATTGGCGTGATCCTCATATTGTGCAATAATATTGATCGTGTATGGGCCGCTTAAAGCGGATCGACAGCGGAAAAATTTGATTTTGAAATAGAATTTGAAAAGGGACGAATTTTCAGGAAAAAATGTAAACAAACTTCTCCAGAATGTCAACAAAGAAATTTTCGTGCATTTTGATTGGCTGAATTTTGTGTTTACAAACACCAGCCAAATGTAAACAAAATCCGCTATCGATTCGCTTTAAGGAAGCTCCACCTTGTGATGAATTTGAAGTTTAAGGGCAGTAGATTCTAAGCGAAATTTCCTTTGCAGCTCCCTAAGACATGTAAGATAAGTTTCCACCTAAGGACAACTTCCATCGAGTTGTACAGACCCGTGCAGAGAGAATTCCCGGGGAAACGGGTTCTTGTTCATCGTTTCGACTCGACGGCTCTCCACCATGTTGGTTTCCACGGAGATTTTGTGCGTGCGCAGCTGTCTAGCAGGCAAACCAAAGCATGTTATTGGTCGTAAATTTGCCTATACCAGATATAACTGCGCATGCGCAGTTTGCAAGAAATCCAAGATGGCGGGCAACGTCGAAACAATGAATACGACAGCATTTGCTAGCTTTTCAAGTGACGTTACCTGTTTTGCCCCAGCTATCTTGGCCTTTCCCGTGACACTTTTCATAAAATTAAACCTCTCAATGGTTCCGATAACTGGATCTGCCGTGGGGCTCTCCCTTATGGTGGCAAACCAGACTAGGCAGAAAAACACGCCGGCTCCAGCTGAAACGCAGACACGTCTAATTCTGAGCAGCAGACAAACAAGTATTGATAGAGGTGTAGGCCTACTTGAATTGATAGATGAAATAGGGGAACATCAGTAGGAAGCTTGAGCTCAGGATCCTGGGCCCATATTCATAAAACCTTGCTAGGCTTAGCTGCCTGCTAAACTGCCTTGTTTGTACAGGCCAATGTACACAACTAGCAACCAACTAAGCTAGCAAGGTTTTATGAATATGGGCCTTGGATGTCGTACACCAGCAGTTTTGATTGATGGTTGATGTTCACTACATGAAGGCTACTTACTGAATATGAAGAATATGGTCTGCCACCCTGTATAACATGTTGTAACACCAGTCAGTCCAAGTCCTACAGCAGCGCTGAGATATGCCCCTGGAACAACAGAGCACAGCGGATGAGTTTAATATTGCAAAAAACCGAAATAAAACCGAACATCATGCTGGTATTAATGCGTAGCTCTCATCAAGCTAGGAATCCACCATTTTGATTTTGCGTTGCGACTTGCTTTGCTACTGGGTTGCGTTGCAACTGGGCACTCGACCGCCGTAGTGGACTCGCTAGACGTGATTTCCACCAATGGCGAAGATGTGGTCATTTTCAGTCGGCAATTGTTCGGCGACCGGTGTATCAGTTCCTTGCGATCGTATTCAATCACAGGTAGGTTGCAGAGGAAGTCGCAACCAGAAAATCAGCAGTGTACGCCAAAAATGTACATGTAATCAGTGTAATATACCGGTACGGTGTTCTTACCGGATGTCATTGTTGTTAGAATACGGCTTTTCTCACTGCTCCTTGCCCAATGTGCCAGCACTCCGTTGATAGCTGGCATTGTGGCTCCCTGTGTAAAAAGGACGAGATTTTAAGAAATGTCTGGGCGGATTTTATCATTTCGTTGTTCATTTGGCCCACAGTCACAACGTCACGGTTCAGTGTATTGACGAGATTACATTTTCTGTTAATCGACATATTTTTTTGTGTAAGGTTAAGTAGCCTATGATGCTCTGTGCAAGTTGATATTTGACTGGTGTGAGGGTTTGCGAGCCCACCCTCACGCTTCTAAGGCCCCGATTACATAGAAGTATACGGTATACGAAAACGCCGGTTAACAAAGGCTTCACAAAGGATTCGCGACCGTGAAGCCATTTGTTAACCGGCATTTTCGTATACCGTATGCTTCTATGTAATCGGGGCCTAAGGCCCCGATTACATAGAGCTATACGCTATTCGGTATTCTAGGCACATTTCATAGGGCACGCGTATAGTGTGAATCGAGCAAGGTTATTTCCATGAGTGGTTTACATAAAGGCCTGTCTACACGGTCATACATTTGTTCAAAACATAATCATACATTTGTATGATGATGTTCATGGACAGATATTTGATTGTGTAGGCTGTTTTCCCAACAAACTTGAACAGCAACCAACATGTATGATGATGTTCAAATTTGTGTGATGATGTTCACGACAAAATGTATGATCGTGTGGACTGTTTTCCCAACAAACCTGAACAGGTATGATGATGTTCAAATTTTTAGCTGCATGTTTCATCTTGCCAATGCAAAACATCCCAAAAAAAANCGTATGGTTTACCAGTGCATGGTCTTGTAATCATCCAACCCTTTTTCACTTATTGAAAAGTGAAACGTTGTGGTATCATCAGGCGTGCAAAACCTCACTATTGAGGGACGGGTTTCGGGCCCGAGACAGATTTCGATGATCGCCACGAGAATTTGCGGATTCGTGGAAAAACCTGTAAGCCTCTTCAGTCGAAGTGCGGCGGACCATTTCATTGTCATCAGTTGTGTAACACATACCGTGGGTGTTTGGGCGTTTACTACTTGGGTGACATTTCCAGAGAGACTCGAATCTGTTTTGTTGTGGCTATGGATCATGGGGGACGGAAGTTCAAGATCTCCTTGGTGCATTGTCAGTTATTTTTTCCGATGAACATACGTGATTTTCTTAATATACATGTGGATATTTGATAAACAGTCGTGATTTTATAAACATGTGAATATTTTGTTAAACTTCCATGCGCTGTTCGCTGTTATAGCTGCACTGTCAAGGTCAGATGTCGCATGGAGGAATTTCCTCCATGGTTGTCGGAAAGAGGACGTAGTCCGACGTCGCCTACCTCGACAAGCCCTTGAAGAATCCTAACGGTGAACGGGATCGCCCAATGAACTTGCATAGTGAATGGAATAATTAGGAAGAGGAGAAAGGAGATCAAGCATGAACCGCCAAACACCCTGAAAGTGAAACGGTAAGAAGATAAAACATTTTATTCCGTTCCTCAGGAAACAAATAGCCCCATCCATCCTCCGAAAGTCGGCCATGACAGGTCAGAAGGGGTAACAGACCATAGGCCTAGTTCTTACCGTCTGTACAAATGCACTATAGGCCAATGGATTGTTTACCCCTTCTGACCTGTCATGGCCGACTTTCGCAGGATGTCTATAGGCAACCCTGAATGCACAGTCAATGTACCAGTACTATTGATGTACTGTATTATGTACATGTACGTGTACGTACATCATGTTTTTCAACCTCCAATGACATTCGATTCCATGGAAAGATCTCAAATTAACACGTGCACTCAATTTTATAGATATTTCTCAAGAAAAATTTGAGACTTTTATGATGCCGTTTCTAGACCAAACCTCGGCCCCAGCCATCCATGTATGTAGGGCCAAACCCGTAGTGTGAAGCGCCATGATGCACATGCGACGATATTCACGAGGCTGAATATGGAATGAATTGATGAATATCACTTACTTGTACGCGGCGTATCTTTGCGCAAGGATACCTCCCGGAATCTGTGTGATGATATATCCGTAGTAGTACGCTGACAACATGTTACCCTGAATGCCTGAGCTCCACTCGATCGTTTCATTTAAAGAGACTGCACACTTGAATCAAAATATTTGGAGAGTAAATACACAGTTTGCGAAATTATCGGCCGCCATGTTTTTTTTCAACTTTTTGCCATTGCTTGGTTTTTTCAATGGGATTTTAAACTGTCAGAGGCGTTCAAAAGAGAAAGGTCATACAGTAAGCCACTAGAATTGCATAAAAATATTTTAGCAAGCAAGCAGCTAATAAAATACATGTATATTCGAAATATATTTTGAAAAGTTCGAAAATTCTGCAAAATTAAAAAAAAATGGCGGCCGCTAATTTCGCAAACTGTCTTCCAAAGAGATTTTCATGAATAGGTGTTTCAAAAATGATACTGGAAGTAGTTACAATTTATAAGTTTCTTCTTCGAATGTTTCACATTTCTGAGACGTTGTCTGGGCACATACCAAGGGCGTAATACATGTACAATGTTGACGTGTACAGTGTTGATAGACCCCTTGCGAAAGTCGGCAACTTGGTTTGAAGGCTAAAAACAACCTAGTCTCAGTAACTGGGACTCTGTATGCTCCGCTTTTGCTTTTACAAACTGACTTTTACATAGCGCGCATACAGAGTCTCAGATTGCCCAATACATTCCCTGTGGAGCAACTCCGCCCCGAATTCCGGGCGGGCACTGTTAATTCATACTACCAGGGCGAAAATCCACAATATTGTATTCCTGTGTTGTTGAGCTATCCTCGATACACCATATCCGAGTGAATTTAGTAAAATCCCGTTCTTATTTACTTCCTAAATCGAGTTTAAAATCCGCTTCTCGAATCGAAATGTACAGGCCGGTGACACGCCATGATGGGAGTCTCGCGCAATCCAGTTGCGCAGTGACGTTAGTCTCGTTCTCATTCAGTGTCAGCGACTACGCCCAGTCACGTGACCTCGGGTCTTGTGACAGCTACGAGTTCGCGACTTGTTTACATGTGTTGGTGACATTTCGACGGAGTTTTGTATCAAAGTTTTTTCCTAATTTGTGCCAATTTTTCAGTCTTTTGGAATACCACTATGAGAAATGAGGATAAATGAAAGGATTCATGACAGTTAATTATTCGAATTTAGTCAGGTTTGACAATAATTGGTGATTTTGTTCAGTACATGAAATACACTATGCACCACAGGCAGCATATGGGTAAACCATAACGTACCAGGCAATAGCCGTCAATGTCATATCGTAAAAGAAGCTATGCCTGGTCGATATGGTTACCGTAACTAAAAACAACCGAGGATGCACTGAGTGTACCCGCAAGGCAAGCACAACTGCGGCATACTTTGGTCAATTTATCCCAAATAAAATCATTCAGGACACTTTACACTGAAATGGGATTTTTCACCATTTAATGCCATAAACGGAAAAAATGCATTTAAACGGGAGAAAATAAGACTTTTTTCGATGACTTCGGCGGTTGCAGTCCCAAATGCAGACGATGTTGAGGTGTCGTGAACGCACGAGACCATCAATATCGTCTGCATTTTATGATTCGGGCCTGGAACGGATCGAGGTCAGTCAATGATTTGAAAAAAAGTCTGTTTTCTCCCGCTCAAGCGCATTTCTGGCTTTTAGGGCTTTAGATGGTAAAAAAAATCATATTTTCAATTACCATGTTGGGTACGTAAAACGTCCTAGATAATGTGAAAACTGACCCTAGATTTCGCTATAGTTACCTTGCGTGCATTTACACTGCAGTCTCGGTTTGTTTTCCCCTCCTGACCAAGATGGCCGACTTTCGGAAGGGAGTCTATACAACGAGCTGGTGTCCATCGTGCTGGTGAGATGCTTGGCTGAATTATCCGTTCTTGACGTATTTGCCTATGTGTACCATCAATTTGCGCCAAGAAAAATTCTCCTAGCGCAACTCGTGACTTCTCCAACTCTATTCAATATACAAATAGTGGATGGTAGGGAGTCCAATATGGATTTTTGTTGGATGAAGAAAAGTTATATCGGACGAGGCGAAGCCGAGTCCGAGTCCGATATAAGTTTTCTTCATCCAACAAAAATCCATATTGGATGACCTGCCATCCACTCTTTGCTATATTATACAATCAAATTCTTAAGTTGCCTAGCAACTAGGCCTATGCCCTGATTGGCTAAAACTAGGAGGGCTGTCCGATACGAGGTTTTAGGATCCGATACGAGGATTGAGGATCCGATACGATTTGACATCCTATGATCACATGATGCAATCTGCTGCACATGATTGGCCAAGAACATTTGAATGCATAATATCTTACCTTATCGGTTTCATTATGTAAACTCTCTGCAGCTGCTTTGGCAGTTTTATTAGCGGTCACTAGATGGACCATGGTCAGGGTGAAGACTGTCCTCATTCCAAACGTCAGACATAGTAAAAGGAAACCCAGCAGTGCCAGGAAATATCTCTTTGGAAAGATTCTGTAAAATGCCTTGCAGCACATGACGAGTGCGGTTACCTAAAGAAAAAAAACCCTAATTCGCTGAGTTGGCAGCTAACTTTCCCAGCTTCAATTGGACAGACCGATTCAGTTGGGAAAGACAGGCCTTTTGACCACTGGCCTGATCTTAGGAAACTCCCTCAAGGCCTATTAAACGGCTCCAGTTCTGATCGGGTCGGTGCAGTCAACTGGCTCCTTCACCATCAGATTTTTTCATTGATCACAACTGGGATGAATATTGGTTTAATCTGATCTACAAACACAGAAACAAGATTTTAATGACGTGCTCACGAATTTAGCCTAGGCCTACAGGCTAAAATGTACTTAGTTCAACTTGACCTTCTAATAGGAGCAGTCAGCCGCGCATATTGCCAACAGATGGCAGCAAAGTTCTAGCGGACCAATGTACAGGGAAATCTACGTGATTGCTGCTCGATCAATAATAGAGAGTTTTCGCAAAGCCCCCGAAACGCCAACGCGAACGCCAAACCCATTGTTCGATGCCGCGAAGACAGCACCGAACAAAAGGGTAGACGTTCGCGTTGGCGTTTCGCGGGCTTAGCGAAAACTCCCTCTGGGTCCCCTGCATTGAATTGGGCCGTAGTGACACCTATTGGTCAACTTGCTGACAGCTCCTATTCTATTCGGGTATCATCGGTTTGAATCTTCGTCTGATGTTGTACGCGGGGTTGTACGATTTGTTTCACTGTGTATTGTACTTAGGCTGCACAATATACATGTATCAATGTAGCCTACATGTACATGTACATACATAGGCCTAGCCTACTTATTTCAAAGAACCGTCTCATTTAGTCCAGACGCTGAAGTTCGTTGCATATGCATATTAAAAAGAGGCCCGATCAAACTATCAAAATTATTAAAGAAGGGTATCTTGCGGTCATGATTAGCGAGGGTGCAACTCTCATGGCATGGTAAGATTTTCGTAAATCGGGAATTTGTTGCCATGGCAACCAATTTTTGAAAATTCGGTCATGAATATATTTTGCTCTATCTCTTGGCCCAGCTGATGTGTCATATAAGCGCAGTTTTTTGTTCCAAGTACATTATTATATGCATTTATCTAGTCATCTGTATAGAAATTGCCCAGTGGCCTAGATATGAAACTTTAGAGCCTCAAAATACGGCATTGCATTGATTCAATACCGGGATCATTGGTTGTTCAAATTATGTATAAGACTCTAGACCTGAATGAATAGGCCAATGGGTCGTCAGGAAATCACGACAATGTGAGATAAGTACATGTAGTTGTGATGCCCGGGTTGTGATGAGTTATGTTCATGTTAATGGGGAGTACTAAACGTATTATTTCGCATTTTTGGAAGAAAACCGTGTAGTCCCACTGGAAAACCCTCAAATTTGACGAAATTCCTTAGGTTTCACAAGGCATAGATCCTTTCATTATTACCAGAAGTTTTTTGGGAAACTTCCACGAAATAAAAAGAAGGATTTTGTGGAAAAGAGAGCAGTCAACTTGCGTCAGGGTCTGTGTTGTCCTGACGGAGTATATGGCGAAAAAAGCCAATTTTTCCAAAATTTGACAAGATTCCTGAGACAACACGATCACTGGCCTACAAATTGTAGCAACATATGAACAGCTTGTGGAAATTCTTTTCCCCTGTTCACGCTACATTTAACATTTGTCCAACAAGAACATGCAACTTTGAATGGAAGAATGTTGCGGGGTCGACCTTTTAAACGCCACGAGTCGATCCTCAGCCCTTTGAAGCCCGTTCCTCTACAGGGTGGGCCAGAGAAAGTGTCCCTCGAACAATAGCATTTCTATTGTTTCCCTGTAGAGTAGACATTTTTACAACTTCTGCCCATGGAAATTTTGTAGTGGCGAAAAAGCCACATAACCCCGGCCAGAACGTCGTCCATTACACCATTCCTATCATGAATTACCACCGACTGCTTGCATGCCAAAAAATATACTTTACTAATAAATCTGGTGTAGTGAACAACTTAATAAGCACCGTTATTGTGGATTCTGTGGTTTTCCTGGGTAATAAATTTTAGTGCCAAAATCTCTACTCCTAAGTGGGACTGGCTGAACATGTGTCCACCATTTTGGCCTGCGGGACATTGTATGTACTCCTAACTGCCGGTGCTTTCCCCGCCACTCACGAAAGCCTGAACAGAACCAAAGACCTTTCTTTCTCATGCAAAGAAAATGAAATTACATGTACTTACCAGATTTCCCTGCAAGCGACCGACTGGAGAAAGAGCCGCAAGTAAACTGAACGTCAGGCACAAACCAGCGTAGAAAACCAGCTCTCTTATGTTGAAAGTCGAATTCGAGGTTGGCCCTGTTGCAAGCAAAGGTTTCTTCCGGGTTGTCGCGGGCCAGATATACTGATAAACCTATATCATACGTATTGACTATTTGTGATATTGTAATTACAATGTAGGCTAGTGGGTTTTCCCTATATTTCCCGGCGCGGTTGACTCAATCATCGTCCCTGTGTGACTCAGAATATCTTCCCATCCGCTTATACAACCAGTGATGCTTTCGAGGTATTTAATTTATCAGTGACAGAAAAATAATGCGAATGATTACATGTAGGCCTAGATTTCGAGTCTTTTGATATGGGAAGTTTGTGTCGTCTTTCGTTTTCAATCAGTGAGAAGTTCCCGTTAGTCCATACCGCAAAAGTCCTGGTTTGTCTGCATCCACCAGATGTCGTCACTAGTCTTCAACATATCACCAAGCATGCTGAAACTAGGACGGATCGCTGTGAAATTTTGGTGGGCAATAGGAGCTGTCAGCGAGTTGACCACTAGGTGTCACTAGGGCCCAATTCAATGCATCTAGCGGACCCAGTCATTATCGATCGAGCAGCGATAATAATAGATTTCCTGTACATGTACATTTGGTCCGCTAAGACTGTGCTGCCATCTGTTAGCAATATGCGCGGCTGACTGCTCCTATTCCAACCTAAATTCCGATCTGTCCGCTAAAACATCTTATTCCCATCTAGATCTAGACAATATGGCATAACCTCGCTATTAAGAAATCGTTTTTTTAGAACCCTGATGAATCAGCAGGCGCGGAGCCAGGATTTTTGGCAGAGGGGGTCAGGGCCACCAAAGGCGGTAAGCGGGCGCCGACGGTGGTATGGGGGCCTCCTCCAGAAAATTTTGGAAATCTAGAAGGCCGTATAAACGCGATTTCCTTGCATCTCAGTATCAAAACAGAAGCTTTTATTTTTACGTTTTTCTGCTTATTGTCGCAAATTATTTTAGAAAAACAATTGTTGGTGGAGAGCAGGGAGGGGTCACGACCCCCTCCCCCTCTGGATGCGCGCCTGATCAGGATGCCGTGCCTGTAGTGAGATCCCAACCGCACATTCGTAAACAGAGCGGTGTAAAGTCCGGCATGGAGAAAACGCGGAATTCAACGGAAATCCGCCAAGAAATCCGTGACTACAATTATGGCAGCTAACAATGGAATAAACTATACACTGGCCTTAACACATGTACTAGGCCTACTGAAAGAACGTACTAGATATATAATGATACTAGTAATGAAATAACAAGGCCAAACAAAGCAGTTGGAATGCTTCAGCTTTGCGGCCACAACGTCATTGTTTCTGGAGCCCAACCAACTTGCTACCTCGTATCTAGGCTAGTGCCCATATGATAAGAGATATGGAGAGGGGACAGGAGGGGATGATCCACGTGACGAGTTTCACACCAGTTATTAATACTGTATAAACTACAGACCACCAAATTATGTCTAGCGGAATTCCGTGGAATTCCGCGTTTTCTCCATGCCGTGTAAAGTCCCCCCGTGGGAAATACCGTACCTGATTGTCCAGAACGATAGTTTGCTTATTGACTTTCTCTTAATTTGGTGACAATGTCCCAGATGACGTCACCATCATTTCCAATTAAGCAACAACATCGTGTCTACTGGTTGTACGATCGTCAACAAATATCTGCTTTTCATGTTGGTGAGTTGGCCTTCCGGCATTCTTACCACTGAAATCACCTTTATTCGATTTGTTCCCGATTTTTTCGCCCTTTAATTTTCCTCTCACACGTAATCTATTGACTCAGGCTACTTTTGCATATTCAAACCATTTGGGGGTCAAGTGCCCCGAATAAAGAAATTTGAATTATTTCACCGACTTCCGAGTTTTTTGTAGGATTTTTTGAGAGGTTTTCGAGTTTATTTTTGAGGACGCCTTTCTGATTGGTCGTATTCACCAATCACGTGATCTCAGCGGCACTCTCTAATGCTCCAGTAAAAATGGGGCCATCCTTTTTATCACCTTGAGAAGTTCGACGCGCTGTGATGCCATTGCTAACCCTTCATCAAGTAAGGTACCATACTTCAACCCATTCTTTTATGTGTGACAGCAGTTTCAATGCCTAAGGCCCCGATTACATAGAGCTATACGCTATTCGGTATTCGATATCCGGTATACGCTGCAAAATTGGACATGCACAATACGAACAAAAAACGAATAGCGTGCCCTCAGAATAGTTTAGTCTGATGTAAACCACTCATGGAAATAACCTTGCTCGATTCAAACTATACGCGTGCCCTATGAAACGTGCCTAGAATACCGAATAGTGTATAGCTCTATGTAATCAGGGCCTAACTGATAACTAAGATCATTCAAGCATGTAGATTCGAACAGTCTTGTCGAGCAGTCCTGGCGATTGGGTATTCGGCATCGCGTGCACTACACGCAAGTCTATTTTTGGGCTGCACATGCCCTATTGTTCACTGCCTGCCTTACAGTACATTACGTGCACGCGAAATTGCGCCCGAAAGGCTTCATGAATATGGCCCCTGGTTCCTCTGACCATCGATGGTGAGGCTGATTGATATTCACAATGCCATCTAGAGTCATCTTGCCCTGTCACTAGCTGGGCGAAGTGACTGTAGGCCTTGACATGCTTGATATGTCAAGACCTCTGGAGTAGACCAGTGGAACCAGGCTAACATCCTCTGTCTGGGCCAGGAGAAAGAGCAGTGCGATGTATTTTGGTCACATCGTGTGCATATTTTTCATGTTGATGATTCATGTATGCATGCAAAGATCGTGGTTCTTTGTACCGGTAGGGGCCTAAATGTACATATAAATATCCATAGTTCTGGGGACAAGAAATGCCAAAAGCAGAAAAGTCCCAGAGATATGACCATAATTGGTTTGATCACATGCTGACAGTTTGACTGGCAGGCCCCACATGTAGACCTTCCGCTTCGCAGCTCCTTGTGGGCCTACCAGCTAAAAAAACTGATATCAGTTTTTGAAATATTCGTCTTTGCTTCGAGACTGTACTCTAGCTTTCTGGGGTGGGGGAGGTTCCAAAGTTGAATGGGTATTAACTCCGCAGGTTCGCTCAAGGCAATATCACGTTAGCCGACAATAAAGAATACATCTTCCTTCTGTTGTGATACAACTTTTTTGATTTGGCAGCAAACCATTTGTACAGAAGAATGGACAATATAGGCCTTCCCTAACGTAACATAAAAGCACAGCATATTCTTTATTCTTCAATAGTTTTGTGTATTGAATGCTTGAAAATTTACAACCTATAAACATGTATGTACAACAATCGACATTTCGAACTTGAGACAGAATTTTAACCTCGTTACTTACATGTATAATATTAGCTGTACATCGATATTTACATAATTATCGTGTGACACTTACTTTGATGGACTTCACAATGTGTTAAAGTGCATTATGTGGGACGTGTCCATAGAGCATTTGGGGGGGGGGGGGNGGGGGGGAATTGAGAATCAAGCGGACACTGACAAAGTCAAAACGTACTATTAAATGCTAATTTTTTTTGTTCCGTCGATGACATATATCCACCGTCCAGAAACTAAAACCCAGGCGACTTCAAGTGAGACTCTTGTGTTGTAAATGAAATAAGCATACCTACAGAACGTTTTTTGGCCAGGAAAAGGATTGGCCTATGCTCCCATCTCAATTGTCTCTTGATTTCCAAACTGGTTCTCGAAATCCAGAAATAGCTGGAGAAATGGAAGACTGAATTTCAGAGTCGGCTCACACAGAAGGGAGTAAGAAATAAAAGTGGAAAATAAGAAATGGAAAATTTTGGAATTTTCTACGAATTTTTCAATTTCTCAAATTGGGATAGAATTTTTTCCCATTTTGAGAAATTTTCTTAAAATGACATGACATTTTGTCTGATTTTTCGGGCGATATTTCTCAGAATGGAAATTTTTTACCCCAATTTGAGAAATTGAAAAATTCGCAAGAATTACCAAAACTTCCCTCTTCTTATTTTCCACTTTTATTTCTTTCTCCCTTACAGATATACTTATTAATACGTACATGTACATATGTACACATTTTTATACTGTTGTCCAAGACAATATATCAACACTTCGTTTCTTCTTCATCTTTCTCTTCACCGTCTACCACTGCAGCCTCTTGTCCAGCAGGAGGTTCCTTCGTTGCAGTCTCATCAACCGGTACGTCATTTGGTTCGTCTAGCTCTTCCACCACGTTCGCATCCGTCTTCTTCATTTCGGGATCCTTCGTCTCATGCTCGGGATCCTTCGTCTCATGCTCGGGATCCTTCGTCTCATACTCGGTCGTATCTTCTTGCTTCTCCAGAACGTCCTTTTCCTTGTCAATGTCAGTGTCATCATCTGAAATCTTTTTTTCGTCATCCTCAGCAGGAATGTCCTTCTTCATCTCAGAATCGTCCGGCATTTTCGCATTCATTTCAGCTTCATTTGCACCGTTGTCAGCTTTTTCAGCTTTCTTCAGACACGGAAGGACTCGTTTAAATTTCTCCATATAAATTGCCAAACCAACATGCTCTTCCTCAACGGCTTCACCCTTCTCCCCATCAATGCTGTTTTTTCTTGCTTTCCTCTTCCGACGACATCGTCGTATTTCATAGAAGACGACTAAAAACAAAGGAGCAATTGGCGTGAACATTGTAGCGGCTATAGAACCAACGATAGCCATTTCTGCATCCGGTGAAGGGAGAGAAAAGAGCAGCATTAGAATGGCAACTCCAGTGTTCTGAATACCAGTTTCCAACGCGATGGTTTTGACACGTTTCCAAGGTTGCCGGCAGATTGCACTGACAGCAGCTCCTCCAAAGAATCCACAGAGAGGAAGAATAAATCCAGCCAAGACTACCATTCCAGTGAACAACTTAAACATGTAGTAGTTCACATAAATACCAAATGTGAACATGAAAATGAGGAAGATCGCCATGAAGGGCCTCGTGATCTTCGCGATCTTTTTGGCTGCGACTGGTTTCTTGTGTTTGATGATGAGGCCAATGGAGACGGGAACGATGACCATGACGAGAGAGAGAATGATGTTCTCGAACGGGACGGTCACGTTTCCCATGCCGAGTTGGTCGAGCAGAAGTTTACCCAGGGTAAACATCCACAAGGGAATCATACCTAGAAGGAAGAATGCATCTTCGATTAGACGAAGGGAAGGGACACTGCAGTTTCAATGCATCAATGGAGTTCGTCATGCCGATACGGATCATAAAACACGGGGGGAGGGGAAGCGTTTTGCTTCACGCCTTCTGACCCTGTATATATACACTAGCCAACAAATTAGCAACATTTTAACAAGGTGTTGTCTTTTAAAACTCTTTTCCCTTGTTAAACAGCCACAGAAAAACAGCAAACATCTTTTTTAATACACAGGACAACATTGTCCAATATGGTGTTTTAACTACATGTATGAAAGTTTTAAAAATGCTGCCAGTGTATACGCAGACCGTAGGGGACGACAGAGATGCCATAATGTGAGGTTGTCAAAATTCCCTGCTATTTTGTCAATGAAACAATTGATTTAATTGATTCTTCGGAACAAGCAATCTCTCTAATTGGTCTTTGATTGACCAATGGCAGAGCAGAACATACTCACCTAGAGAAGCAATGGTGCTGATCAACGTCATGGTGATACTGAGCGAAACATCACCGAGTAACAAATAGGTATACATATTACTGGAACCACCCCCTGGCGAGACACCAATGGCAAATAGGCCTACAGCCTGGCCTGGAGTTATTGGTACCAACTTGCCAATCCCGAACGCAACCTGAAGAAGAGATTTCGGAGATTACATCATTTTAGAAATGATAACATGTCTGGAGAACGGCACTCTTTGAGATCCCTCAGTTTGATGAGTGCCAAAACCACAGCTGATTTTCGGAGTCAGTATTGAGTTTCTCCTCTTTCCTTTCAAATGGCCTCAACACTACACCCTCACGGACCTCAGTACGACTTGAAGTACCAGTAATTCAGTTTGAAATTCATTGCAGTGGCCAGGAAGAAGGATGGCCACAGAAAAAAAGCTGTCCATTTGCTGTACATGTACTTCAACCTGCCTTTCTTTGTCGAACAAAGTGCAGGAAATGGCCTAAGATTTCTCTGTTTGGTCCGAATGGGCTTCCTCGGGGAAAGTTCCTTAAATGGTAGTATCAGGAATAAATGGATTGTGTATGGAGAAAACAAATTTGAACAAAAGCTTACCGGTGGCATGATGCAAAACTGGCAACAAAACCCAATGATCGGGGCAATCGGACGCTTTAGAACATCTTTGATGATCTTGATTTCCGTTTTACACCCGATAGCAATTTGCGAGATGAACACAGCAATTGAAACAACAGCAGTGAACGCATCATCCAGGGCTGTTCTTGGTCGCATTACTGAAACCCTGTACTTTATGTCTAAAGTGACCCATTCCGAATTCGGAGAGGTGTACTTTCCTGTTTCGTCTGGGGTGGGAAAGTCAGTGTCGTTGCACAGATTCCTGCTACGGTTACAGACATGGAATGTCAGTTCAGTAAAGCCAAGGAAGACGCCGCGGAGGGTGAAGTTTCCGCTGGCTGTCATGTTGGCTGTATCGTTGGCATTGATGTCCGGGAATTCCTCTACGTGGCTGAGATCAACAAGTGGGTCTACAACTTCAGCTTTCTCAGTGTTCATCACCTGAACGCCGAGAACCAGATGAGACGAACCGTCAGCTGTGGTATCTTGGTAGAAAACTTTCACCGGTCGCTCCTCATCCATTGGAATCCTATCCATCAAAGGCGGATCGAAAGCCATGCGAAACGGGAGAATTTCGTTGTACACGGATTGTGCATTCTCGACAAGTGTCGCACGTCCCGTCATCAGCACTCCAGCGAAAATCAAGAAAGATCCAAGGTATCCCATAGTGACTTCTAAATTCTCAAGTTATGATGTCTTTCGATTTATCTTCCCATGTGAATTTCGTGTCGCATGAGAGAAAATGTACGACGAGATTGCTCGGTATCAGGCCTATGTATGTCGCCTTAGAGAAGTCTTTGTCCACTGAGGAAACGAGGACGATGCCCACAGCTATATATCAAACATAAGATTACATGTACCATTTTGAATAAACTTCACATCTCAGACGGGTGCAGTCAGCAGTTCGGCAACGTGAGTTCTGTCATTCTGTTTCGTGTTTCAAAGACTTCTTGGCATCGATCCACCGCCAGCTGATTCATTTCTTAGCTGGCCTAGATTGTATACGCGATGATCCACCCTTAAGATAATTTTGGGTCAATCAAGCATGTGTCGTTATCTGGACGTCATTCACCTGCACACATAAGAGCACTATTGGCGACTTCGAGTGGTGCGTTTAGGTCATTATACACCGTATATCTTTTGTGCCTCTTGGCCAAAGCTCCGCCTACCATTTCGTAACTTGACGATTCTGGGTCAAGACTTCCTGGGCCACCCTGCGTAAAGGGGGGGGGGGCTGACGATAATTGGCCTGATTATCATTTACCGTAGTTCTTTCTCTCGCTGATTACAATCAAATTTACATCTCCTCCATTGTTAAAAAACGTGTTTGATTAAAGGGGGGTTTACACGGTTCAACATTTGCTGAAAGCTGTTGAACCGTCTAAACCCCAATTCAACACCTTTCAACATGTTGCCAGAAATAGGAACATGAAGCTATTTTGGCAACTTGTTGAAAGCTGTTGAAAGACCTGTTGAAAGGTGTTGAAGGGGGGAGGGGTTAGACGGTTCAACAGCTTTCAACAACGTTCAACAACTTTCAGCGTTCAACAGCTTTCAACATGTTGAATCGTGTAACAACACACGAATAAAAATGAAGTAATACGAAAACTCCCAAGAGCGGCAAAGGACGAAGTGAACAGATGATTGAGAAATACATGTACAGAGATATGATATAACTTTTTATGTCTGTACGATGGTCAAAATCTGACGAGTGTTTTCAGCTGTTGGTGCACTGTGCCTGTCGCATCGTTGAATTGGCACTCGACACCACATGACTTCTTCTACCAGCAGAAGTGCAATGTGTTCGTGTGTGCCTTGGAGTCTGGATTTTTGCTTATTGCAACGTGGAAAATGCATGGCTTTTATTTCCAGCGTATGTTCCTGCAGGACGACGGGCACTTTCCTGCGCGGGAAGTGGTGACGTCACACGTGGTGATCACGGTCATCGCGTTATTGTTGCAGAATCAAACTGGCTTGACGTCAGATCGGTCATGTTCCTTTTCCCAGTTTGAATTCGAGCCAATATGTCCCTTAGAAGACAAGCGCGGGCAAAAATCAAAACATTTCTTCAACAGGCCTTTCGTAATCCCAAGTACACAGTTGCTTTCGTGGTATTTTTGAGCATTTTGGTAATTTTCTGGGCGAAAGGACGGGATCCGGTTTGTCTGACTCCGACATGTGTGAGAGAGCGCAAGATGGCGAAGCTTTTCAAACTTTTGGACAAGTTCCCAAAATTTGAATGCCCGTCTCAATTTTACCTTTATCATCTCCACGACAATGTGCACGTTTATTCCTTACAGGTAAGAATTATTCCTCAATAGAGTTGCATACTAGGTCTACCACTTCTCCTCTTTCGTTTAGGCCTAGGCCCTACCGTAGGCCTAACTTGCGTCAGGTCTACGCCGTACGGAGGTAGGCTAGGTCTCGTCCTTCCTTCAGCTTGCCGGACTGACGCCGCACGTTCAAGGAGAAATTATAGGCCTAGGCTATATACCTTCCAACGATTTCCCAGAAGTCTACACATTTTCAAGTACAATGTACTTCCGAATGAGAGAAATTGTTCTATCCACTAGACTGAATTGATCAGCGACACCAAGCGAGAAGTAGGCATGTGCCGCGTGCGTTATCTCCATGAAGATCCTGACCTAGACCCTCAACAAGGTCAGGAAGACATTGCTGGCAACCTTCATGAAATCAAATCGTCAACAGATTTGCGTCTGATCCGAGAAGTGTGCGATGATTATGCCTACATCAGGCCAGGAGGAACGGGGAGGTCCCCAAGTATTGATATTAAGACGATGAACCGTGACGTCATTGATGCTGTCGCACGCTATCAGATGCACATGGAAAAAGAAGAAACTGAACTCAGGTAACCAACAAACTCGGTTGTTCGCAAGTAGTGTGGCTGGTTTAACATCTTTCCGACGCTCCGACTTCAACTACGAGAATGAATTGCAGTCCGCTATGGACATCCTTGATAAAAACGATTTGATAGACGTTACACAATTCGTCAAACACCACTAATTGAAGGCAGAAAAATTTGGCCTTATAAATCGGAAGTGCGGATAAATAATGAATATTGAAGTCGTAATCCTAGTCGTTACGACTTGAAACACGACTTTAATATTTGCGATTTATGTGCACTTCCGATCACGAGTCAAAATTATTCTGCCGCAATGTTATGGCAGTTTACGATTTGCAAACGTCTATCAAATCGTTTCTAAATTATCAAGGGTGTCTACAACGGACTGCAGTTCATTCGGGTATATTTGAAGTCGGAGTCGGAGAGGTGCTAAACCTCGCTAATTTCTTCTTATCATTTATTAGTTGTATAAATTTGAATTCACACCTTCTTGTTATAAATGATTGGCATTGGCAAGAATTATAGTGCAGCAAGAAAGACGAAGGGCTGAAAATGAAAGGTACTCTTTTCATGGACATAGAATTTGGTTCTCACCAGTTCATTATCATTTCAGTGACGAAGAACAAAAAGGTAATCAGACCGATGATCTATTGGCGTTGAGATCTCTAATGCAGGGTATCTATCCCGGAACGAAGTGGTGTGGCTTTGACAGTTTTGCAAATGATGTCTACAGCGCACTTGGTACGTACGAAACTAAGTAAATGGGTGTTAGTTGGTCATGTTGGCCGTATGTAGTTGACAACGAATCACAATTTCTTAAGTGCTTATAGGTCGACATTGCGTCTTGAAGCAACTCGACTGATCCGTCGCAGATAAAAAAAACCACCACGTACAGGTCGACATTTCAGCGATTGAGAGGAACGGAGCAACTGGCACAGTTACCTCGAACAGCACGCTCCACTAGCGGATCCGGCAGTTGCTCGGAGACGTAAGCGCCGGCGCGCTCAGGTCGACAAAATCAGCAGTTGATCAGTCACTCCGAGTTGCTTCCATCGCCGGAAAGCTAGTTACCGCGAGTTGCTTCAAGACGCAATGTCGACCTGTAAGCACCTTTAACACGACGAAACATGTAATGCACAGAGATATACCGGTATTCCTCTATTTAGACCCTTTTCCTTTTTTTCTTCACGACAGGAACCGAACCGGAAGTAGATGCATGCTGCAGACAACATGAGCATTGTATCCCTCTGGTGGAGTCTTCCCAGACCCGCTACATGTATCACAATCCCAGCATCCTCCCCGTCAGGCATTGCAAATGCGACCTTGAACTCTACAACTGCTTCCGGAAGACCGAAAGTCCAGTCGCTGCAAAAGTTGCTCACGCTTTCTTCAATCTTGTGCGGATGAAATGTTTCGATTTCGGCGTGCGGCACTTCTGCTCCTGGAAACTTTTCGGTTTTTGTCTGTTTTCAGAGAAAAAATGTGCAGCAATCACGCGGTCAAACAAAAAATATTGATGAAAAATCTTGCATATAATTTTGATTTTTATACATGTATATAGTTTATACATCAGTTTCATGGAATTTCCCAGTATAGTGGTTTTGACAGAAAGTAGTCAAGAACGATCCCGGAGTGAGTACATTGTGAAAAAAGTGAAAATAAAATATTCTTTGTCATGGGCCTACAAATTCTCCTAGAACATATATATGTTTATTTCTTCCACGTGTGTATATTTCTGCCCTTGTGTTTTTAAAAGGCCAGTACCACGAACTCTTCCCCTCAACTGCCCGTTATATGACCAGTGCATGCAATTTCCAAAAAGCCAGAGTCAGAAGCCTTTATCCCGCTGTGCATGTGGATGCATACAGTTACTATAAGCGTCTTGAAAGCCTGATATCACCACCGATGTGGAGAATGGCAGATCTATCATAAATTTATGAATCACACCAATAGCGGTGACGGTAGGCATAAATTTCATCATACTCCACGACAGCGTTGAAATTTTAACACTGCCATCGACGCTAGATCGCCATCTTGAAAATCTTGACGTCATCGTCGGTGGGGCCGCCATCTTGTTGGTCTTTCAAGTGACGCGAACTTCTTTTTAAAAATGTTATTTGCAGAAAACAATATTTATCTTGTCGAAAATGAAACAGAATAACTTTATTTACTCTACCGATGTTTGTATCGAGTCGATACCTCTGTACACCCATTTACAACAGATCTATATTGTAAGCGTAGAAAACGACGTGATGGGTAACCGCTTTACAAAGAGAAGAATTTCTACTGTTCACTCCGCGCGCGCACTACTTTTCAAGATGGAAACCTAGCGTCGATACTAGTGTGATATCCCCAGGTATCACCACCTAGCGTCAAGTTTGAAGTTTCATGTGTCATCACTGCAAAATTAGGAACGGCGACTTGACTTCGTGGGTTGAGGTGGCGGCTTCGATTTGTACATGCTGATCTTGGTGGATTTTTGTACATGGTGTTTCTTCCTGAGGGCGTCGAGGGTCAAGGCATGTTTGTGGTAACTAATGTAATTACTGGTAACTATTGGAATAGTTAAAGTCATCACCACGACGCCGGAGACACAACATAAAACACCGACGACATGACCACTTATTCCAGATGGATAGATGTCGCCGTAACCAACTCCACTCATCGTCACAACCGCCCACCAGAGACCATCAGGGATATTCGCGATCAAAGAATGTTTCTCTGTCAGCTCCGCAGCAAATGAAAGCGCCGCGAAAATTAGTACGAAAACACTGAGGACCATTGCGAGTAACGCGAGCTGCCCTGAACTCTTTTTCAACGACAACATCAACACTTTGAACCCAATGTACTGCTTCACTAATTTGAAAACCCTGAAGATTCTCAACACCTGAATGAGCCGGATGATCAACATACTGGAGTAGATCGCTGTGTGGTTGTATACGAACTTGCTCCTGGCGAGGTATATTGCGGTCACAATCCAGTAGGCAAGGAGGCAAAGGAGGTCGATGATGTTCGTATATGACGTAAAAAACAATAAGAATCGTGGGGACATGATAAGTCTGAAAAAGAACTCCGCTAGGAAGATAGCCATGAAGACGTACTCAATCGCAACCAGCCAGAATATCGGCTCCGTTTGACCGTAGAGAATTTGTCTGGTGTGACTGGAACTGTTCTTTACGTTCACGGCGGCTGGTATGTGCTCTAGATTCACATCCTTTCTGAACTCTGGCATGGTCTCCATGAAGATACAAATGATGGAGAGGACGGTCAAGAGGGCAAACATCACTGCCCACACCTGGAATGACAAGAAATTCAAAGAAATTACATGTATAATGATTACAGAAATACTCTAAACTCCCACCTACCTGTCCCATTCCTGAACTCAGAAAAAAGACTAAAGTTGAAGATAATGGGGTGGGGGTATGGTCAGAAACAGTAATGTCCTGTCCACTTACCTGTCCCACTCCCAAGCCTGGCAAAGAAAATGACAGCGTGCGATATCTTCAACTCAGGATTTGGTCATTTTTCCTAGTTCAGGAATGGGACAGGTACATGTAAGTGGGAGTTCAGAGTACATGTAGCAGGTACTATAAAAGAGATTCAGAGAATGATTTTGCCATGTGAAAATCTTAGCGGTCTCTCCACTCTGCTGCTGGGCGCATTTGAATATGTGTATTGCACTATCAGTGATCTCTGGTTCAAGTCAAGCCTTTATTGGGTTCATTTATTGCACAGCAAATAGTTTCTTCAGAACTATGAGTGTTGCTTAACAATTCTCGTAGCTGACCATGGTGGTCGGAAATACAAATATGATTCATATGCAAGATTAAAATGAAGACATTCCGAAGATTAGTTTGCGATGTCGTATCATTCCTTCTTCATCCTTTGGCAAAACACCTTTCCTGGCAATGTGATTAAAATTACCATGCCATTGATGGGATTCAGTCGGCTTATTGAGTTTCTACATGTACTTATGGTCTAGGCCTGAGTGCTGCGTTTTGATCTCCAAAGTTTCTCAGTTTGTTGACAGCACAAACCGTATTGTATTTGGTGCTTGAACGGTGTTAGTGGAGAACAAATGTACATAACACTTAGGAGACATAGTTACTCATAACAGCTGTTCAAATTATGGAAAAATATGGATTCATATCATAGGAGCCTTCTGCGTGGAAAATGCATCACGCATGAAATAATGCACATCATACTGTATGCAATAATTCAATGATATTCAGTAATGTAGGAATTCTGCCATAAGCTGCTTTTACATGCAATACAATCCTGTACTCAGTCCGGGTAAACTTCGCTTCCTAATATCATTCCTCTCACTTTTAGGTCTGTCTACACGATCATACATTTGTTCAAAACATCATCATACATCTGTATGATGATGTCCAAGCTTGTTTGTCGATTTCTGTCTTGTGAATACACCCATTTACAACAGATCTATATTGTAAGCGTAGAAAACGACGTGATGGGTAACCGCTTTACAAAGAGAAGAATTTCTACTGTTCACTCCGCGCGCGCACTACTTTTCAAGATGGAAACCTAGCGTCCCAGGTATCGCCACCTACATGTAGCGTCAAGTTTGAAGTTTCATGTGTCATCACTGCAAAATTAGGAACGGCGACTTGACTTCGTGGGTTGAGGTGGCGGCTTCGATTTGTACATGCTGATCTTGGTGGATTTTTGTACGTGGTGTTTCTTCCTGAGGGCGTCGAGGGTCAAGGCATGTTTGTGGTAACTAATGTAATTACTGGTAACTATCGGAATAGTTAAAGTCATCACCACGACGCCGGAGACACAACATAAAACACCGACGACATGACCACTTATTCCAGATGGATAGATGTCGCCGTAACCAACTCCACTCATCGTCACCACCGCCCACCAGAGACCATCAGGGATATTCGCGATCAAAGAATGTTTCTCTGTCAGCTCCGCAGCAAATGAAAGCGCCGCGAAAATTAGTACGAAAACACTGAGAACCATTGCGAGTAACGCGAGCTGCCCTGAACTCTTTTTCAACGACAACATCAACACTTTGAATCCAATGTACTGCTTCACTAATTTGAAAACCCTGAAGATTCTCAACACCTGAATGAGCCGGATGATCAACATACTGGAGTAGATCGCTGTGTGGTTGTATACGAACTTGCTCCTGGCGAGGTATATTGCGGTCACAATCCAGTAGGCAAGGAGGCAAAGGAGGTCGATGATGTTCGTGTATGACGTAAAAAACAATAAGAATCGTGGGGACATGATAAGTCTGAAAAAGAACTCCGCTAGGAAGATAGCCATGAAGACGTACTCAATCGCAACCAGCCAGAATATCGGCTCCGTTTGACCGTAGAGAATTTGTCTGGTGTGACTGGAACTGTTCTTTACGTTCACGGCGGCTGGTATGTGCTCTAGATTCACATCCTTTCTGAACTCTGGCATGGTCTCCATGAAGATACAAATGATGGAGAGGACGGTCAAGAGGGCAAACATCACTGCCCACACCTGGAATGACAAGAAATTCAAAGAAATTACATGTATAATGATTACAGAAATACTCTAAACTCCCACCTACCTGTCCCATTCCTGAACTCAGAAAAAAGACTAAAGTTGAAGATAATGGGGTGGGGGTATGGTCAGAAACAGTAATGTCCTGTCCACTTACCTGTCCCACTCTCAAGCCTGGCAAAGAAAATGACAGTGTCCGATATCTTCAACTCAGGATTTGGTCATTTTTCCGAGTTCAGGAATGGGACAGGTACATGTAAGTGGGAGTTCAGAGTACATGTAGCAGGTACTATAAAAGAGATTCAGAGAATGATTTCAAGTTTGCCATGCGAAAAATCTTAGCGGTCTGTCCACTCTGCTGCTGGGCGCATTTGAATATGTGTATTGCACTATCAGTGATCTCTGGTTCAAGTCAAGCCTTTATTGGGTTCATTTATTGCACAGCAAATAGTTTCTTCAGAACTATGAGTGTTGCTTAACAATTCTCGTAACTGACCATGGTGGTCGGAAATACAAATATGATTCATATGCAAGAATGAAGACATTTCGAAGATTAGTTTGCGATGTTGTATCATTACTTCTTCATCCTTTGGCAAAACACCTTTCCTGGCAATGTGATTAAAATTACCATGCCATTGATGGGATTCAGTCGGCTTATTGAGTTTCTACATGTACTTATGGTCTAGGCCTGAGTGCCCCGTTTTGATCTCCAAAGTTTCTCAGTTTGTTGACAGCACAAACCGTATTGTATTTGGAGCTTGGACGGTGTTAGTGGAGAACAAATGTACATAACACTTAGGAGACATAGTTACTCATAACAGCTGTTCAAATTATGGAAAAATATGGATTCATATCATAGGAGCCTTCTACGTGGAAATGCATCAGGCATAAAATAATGCAGATCGTACTGTATACAATAATTCAATGATATTCAGTAACGTAGGAATTTGCCATAAGCTGCTTTTACATACAATAGAATCCTGCAGTCCGGGTAAAACTCGCTTCCTAATATGAATATCATACCTCTCACTTTTCATTTCTGATTTTTATCCCCAGGAAGTTTTGCACACGTTTTTGATACCTGATCATAATTGGCCCACAGCTATCCTTGCCAATTTAAAGCGATGTGTCAGCCAAAAAAATTTAATGCAAAACGGGACGAATCTTTGTTTACAAACACTCATTTCCTGCATTCTGATTGGCTGTGAGGGCAATGTTTACAAACATCATCCTTCTGTTTACAAAACGACTGTCGATTCGCTTTAATATTTCTCTACATCATTTTGTGGAATGCATGGTTTGATATAAAACAATCATTCAGAAAATATGGTATAGCCTACGTTTTCACCACAGGTTTACAATTTCCAGGCACATCACTCATTCTCAATAAATTTCACTCACTGAAACAGGTTTATTGATAAATCTATTGGCACGAGGCAAAACAACTTTTACAATACACTTGTACGGACTTGTATGTCACAGCAGGCCATTAACAACACTTGTGTTTCTCTTTTTTTCATGCTCAAATTCATCAATCGATTTACCGTTTATGATTTATATTTTCATGGAAAAATGATTTCTACTGCCTATCTTTCTAACTTGGTGGCATCAGATAAAGTAAACGCCAAATTCAAAAAGTCTGAAATCCAACTCAAGTTGACAAAGTGGCTTTATAATGAAATGAAAACTCCACTAGAGATACCAGTGACGTCATCCGCTTCTGAGCTTGACCTGTCTGAGTAGCGTGTATTTCAAAAAAATGGTCCATGGACCATGTGCTCACTCGTTTGAACATAATAGTGTAATGACAGAGAGAGGTACATGTTAGTTACGAGCAATCTGGGTCTAGTCATTCCCAAGTTGCAGGACTTCAATGATTTTTGGGTTATGCCAACTGGCGGCCATATGGGATGTCCGATCGGGCCAAAACTTCACATGCACATAAAGGTCATCTAGAGGGAGCCACATAGCACATTTGAGCGCTCTGGGTCACGTCGTTCCTGAGTTATAGCACATTTGATGATTTTCGGGTTGCGCCACCTGGCGGCCATATTGGAAGTTTAATCAGGCCGAAATTTGACGTGCTTGTAAAGGTCATCTAGAGGGAGGTAAATATCAAGTTTGAGCACTCTTGGTCAAGTCGTTCCTGAGTTATAGCACTTGGATGATTTTCAGGTTACGCCACCTGGTGGCCATATTGGATGTTCGATCGGGCCGAAACTCGGTATTTTTGAAGGTACCCCTCTAATACACGTTAATGCAAGATGAAGATGCTCGGTGAAATAAAGAAGAACTGTGGCAGCTTCGTTACTTTTGTAGAACTTTGACCTCTGTGACCTTGAAAAGTAGGTCAAATCAAAAACCCGTTATATATGTTATGTATCCTAATTAGATACACCTATGATAAAAATTTGGAGATGATCCAGTAATTGTTCAGGAGTTATTGCACTTTTTGTGTTTTTGGTTTTGGCCACCTGGAGGCCAAGCCAGAATCGATTCAGACCGAAACTTGGTGTTATAGGTCATCTGACCTAGGGGTATATAATGTACCAAGTTTCAGATCAATAGCTCCAGCGGTTACGAAACGTGCCCTGCTAACAAACGACGGACGACGACGGACGCTGCACCACGACAAAAGCTCACTGGTGAGCTAAAAAGGCAATCTTGCCCGACGCAAGAAATTCCTCCTTCCTCCTCGAAAATCTTTATCTCCCATAGTAAAACCCAACCTCTTCGGCAAATTGCAGTTTGATAAGTTTGTAGTGTTGAGCAGGATACATCACATGAACATCAAGAATGGATGTAGGCCTAAGTGAATCTTCGCTTTGTTGAGCTGATTACTAGTATGCTCGTACGACTTGAAAAAATTATCGGGCGGAGTAAAGAAGTATGTGTCAGTTAATATTCTCGCAGTCTCGCCCGGTTTTCAATCCGCTCAGTTCCTCCCGAGCCACCGTAGATACGGGCAGATTGGCCTCGACGTTGATCTTCCCGCCGTCCAGCATCCTGAGAATATCAGGCGTTCTTACTGCTCGCTCCCTTCGTCACCGCAGACAAACGAGCGGATGAAGAGGAGCGAGGTAAAAACCCCTGCTGTGGGAGGATGCCGTCCAGCGATGACGACCGGGTTGCACGACACATCTCATTGCGTGTATGGGGAGAGTTTGTTTCGTATGCAAATCGTGGATCGCTGCCGCCGCAGTGTATTAAATGCCGTGCATCAGTGCATTGTTTCGTTTGGTACAGTAGGCCTACAGATAGATGTGAACACAGCCTGCTAATGCCATTGACGTCCCGCAAAACATGATAAGAGGCCCTCCTCCATGGTGCGGTAGGCCTTGCCCTAGCGCGGCGTTCTCCACTTATTTGCATCATGATGCTGTGCCCGGCTGTTTTTAGTGTTTGTACACTAGGGGCCTACTTTGTATTGCCGGGTTTTTTCATTTTTCGGTCGGTCTCGCAATTTGAGGAGTCAGGTATATTTTAGCCTACACAACACAATTGTATGAAAAAAAACATGATGACTGAAACCCCGTGACGAATAGGCCTTCATGATGTGAGGCTATGCAATGAAATTAACTGTTTTCTCTTGAATACTTTATTATTTCTTTTACATGTAGATGTGAATGCACGTGGATCTCAGTAACAATTTAATATGTTGTGTATTTCAGTGTATGGAGGTGGACAAGACATGATGTTTACAGATCAAGTCCTTTCCATGGGAAGACATGGAACAAGGTAGGGCATAAAGTTTGCTCTCTGCACTCTAGGCCCGTTGGGCACCCGGTTGGACAATACCTTTAAACACAGGTGAGCTTGTTTATTGTTGAGGTGAGCAGTGAGCACTGATGTCGTATACAGTGTATGTCGAGAAGAGACATGGGATGAAGGCCTAAACCTAAGTTTATCATGTGAAACTTAGGTTTGACTCAATTATTTACACATTCGGCGCATAAACCTAGGTTTAATGGGCAAAATGTAAGTTTCTGGTGATAAACCTAAGGATGACAAAACTGGGTCAAGTGGGTCATTTCTGGTGAAAAAGACATTTTTTTAATTTAAAAAATTCCGACCTTCTGTGACAACATACTTTGCACGGCTACAATTTTCACTACTATTTTCTGCTTCAGTAAAATGATTTCGCAGAGCCCTCTTGGCCAAAATAGGAGAAATCAAAACATACACAATTGAGGTTTGAAGATTGTCAGCTCAGCTGTAGAATTGCCCAGTAGTAGGCCTACATGTAGTTCGATGTGCAGTGTAGCGGTCATTTATTTTTCGTTGGAAGAAGAAATTTTCGATGTAGTATGGCGACCATTTTTTTGACTGGAGGGAAGTTTTTTTCGATGTGGTTTGAGTCGGCAATTTTCGTTCTGGAGATCATAGGTAAGCCCCCCCCCCCCNGCCCCCCCCCAGAATAACCTGATGGTTCAGAGTGGAAATATTGCCCTCGATGTTGCCCCGATTTTGGTTTGGTTTGGTTTCTTTTAGGCAAATACATGTATGATATGTTATAAACACCAAATTAATAGCCTTAGTCCGTACCAAAATTCCTTGGTTCACCGTCCAGGTAGATGATATAATATTTACCTGGTATCATTTCTCTGTGATCATGATTGATAATTAATTTGATAATTTGATTTGGTGATACAGACCAGTGATCTGAAATTTCCAAATCTCTGTTTGGGTGGAAATTTCATGGGCGTCAGTAGAATCCAGAATTGCTTGCATGCATATCTTGCTCTGGACAGAATCATACTGTCATCAAAGTAGTTTCGCCTGAGGCCTACTTGGCGATTTGTAACGTCGGCGTGCTTCCTTTTGTTGCCAACAGCAAAGGATCATTATTTCATCGTAGTGGAGTGTTATAGGCCTACTCACCGCACTATACATGTAGCAAGCCAAGGCCCAGCGGCAGGCTTCAGCATTTTAGCTCTACGATGCATGCATGCCTTTACATCAGCAGGGCTCAGAGCGACACTGTATTTACTATATTTTTGGCAGCCCGTCACTATATTTATACTACATGTATATCACTATATTTACTACATGTATATTTTTGAAATTTTGTACTATATTTACTATATTTGTTTTGGAGGGGGGTGGACGAAGGTCAGATTGTGTGTAAAATTGCCTTTTGCTTTATCATTTCTTTTTGTTGAATCAAATCTGTGTGTTCCCTCTATTTGGAATCTTAACATCTTGTATTTTGTTTCTTTTTCATGTGATTGTGTGTGACTGTATTGGGAGAGACTTCATATGGCTCAACAAGGTGACCACACAAGATCCCCACTCACACCTCAGCTGTTGGACCATTAAAAAAGGTGAGACACGTCCATAGTACCATAGGCCTTTTATCTGTTGGCTGAGGTTGGAAGTCTCTCGGGACTTATATCTGGGCCCTGAAATTTCCGAGATATGTTCAAGGCTGAAATGCTGGGAAAGGGCGCCTTCGGTGTGCAGATTTGACAAAATTTCCAAAGCGGGGGGNGGGGGGGGGGGGGGGACACTCTTGTTGTTACAAGATCGCCTCTTTAAATCAGTTGAACTGCATCGATTTTATGTGGTGACATTGTCAAAACATACTATATTTTCACTATAATTTTACAGTTTTCCAACTGTATTTACTATTATATTTTGATTAAATACTGCTGTGAGCCCTGCATCCATCCTCCCACAGCAGGGTTTTTTACCTCGCTCCTCTTCATCCGCTCACGAAGGGAGCGAGCAGTAAGAACGCCTGATATTCTCAGGATGCCTGCATCAGTAAAAATGGTTTCGCAGAGTCCTCTTGGATAAAGTAAGGGAAATGAAAACATACACAATTGAGATTTGAAGATGAAGATTGCCAATTCTGCTGAAGAATTGCCCAACCGGCAGCCTAGGCCGAATTCGATTTATTTTTCGTTGGAAGAAGGTTCGATATGTAGCATGGCGACCATATTTTTGACTGAAGAGAATTTTTTTCGATGTGCACCGAGTCGGCGAGGTTTTGTTTAGCGATCGTACGTAGGTAAGCACAATCCAAGAAAAATATCATGGTTATTGATAGCATGATTGCAGCAGAGTGGAAATGTTGCCCTCGTTTTTGTGCGGACTCCGGGCCAAGGCCTAGCAGGTTCAGCGTTAGCTGTGCGATGCAGGGGTCTGTTTCATAAAGTGACTTTAAGCTAATGGTACCATTAACTTCAATGCATTTTCCATTCGGTTAATAAGACCATTAGCTTAAAGTCACTTCCTGAAACTGGCCCAAGGCCATTACGAAAACAGGCCCATAATTTACGGCAGTGTTTGCCTACGTAGAGTATCCTCTACTCCCTGACACCGAAGTGTGATCAGTTGACTGCATAATGCGTAAATCGTCCACATTTGGGTGTAGACGAATGTGCATCGACATTCAATAGATGTTATCGTTTACAATTCATAATCATGTGTTATGTGATCACCCTGGACTGGACTGAAATCAATTTCACCGATTTCCCAACCTATTGTCCTTATGACCAACAGCTTGTGTGGAGGATTGCATGAATAGATGAGGGTTCTTTTTGATTTTCGGCTCACTTCTATTTCCAACAACATGGCAGTTATGGCAGCCATATTGAAAATGGCTTCAATGTTTCCTGACAGAAATATAAATGATTATTAAAATGAATCTGTGGGATGTTGGATTGCATGGCAAGGCTAAGCGGCCTTATTTTGCATAAAAATGAAATGCTTACTATCTCCAAGCCCCAGATAACATCTGCAAGTCGCCATATGCTCTGAATCACCCATTATTATAATACAACCTGTATAAATCGTTTATCTGATGATGATAATGTATCATCATACTATCAGGTGTTCTCACCCAGGCCTCGTCATTTCCATGCCAGGGGTTGAACATAGGTTTTTTTAATTATCTTTTTGTGCCTTGTGGCATGTGGAAGCTGAACAGCCCAGGCAAAAATCTACCAGACTCGACCCATTACATTCTCAATTCAGTTATTGGAAATGGTACGATACGTAAAAGTCGTCTCCGAATTTCGCAAATTTTCGACCCCAATTGGGGTCTTCCTCAGGCACTTTCTAGTAGAGATCCCAGTACTTCTGGATCTCTACTAGAAAGTGCCTGAGGAAGACCCCGGTTGGGGTCAAAAATTAGGAGACGAAATTAGGAGACGACTTTTACGTATCGTACCATTTTGTGTGTCGTTCTTTGTGCTCTATGTTGGATATCAGTATTGGAAATAATATCATATCTGTAACCGGACTTTTCCAATATCACCTGATTGCCTGGCAGTCCATGTACGCAATTCGCGCCATATGAAGAATACATTTATATAGATTTAAACCATTTCAACGGTGGCGTAGGCCTAACGTACATTACTATGCATTTGAAGCTGTATGCACATTCGTTAATGTGACAGATACTGGCGTCAATACTATCGTTAGGTGTTCATTATGGTTTGCTTTGGCAAACCAATTCCAGTGAAGTTTTCAATATTAAATTTTGTTTTTGCTAAGCATTACGCAGTTCACTATGCTTTCAATCCTCCATATTTCCCGACGTAGGACACACCTGCATCAAAGGCCCTTTGTCACGGCGCTATCAGTTCAGTGACTGCCCTTAATATTTTCTTGTGGTCCTATTTTTCGAAAAGGGCAAGTCCACGGTAAAATTCAGGATATTTTAATCACATGTTCAGTGCGGTCTCTGCAACTCACGGCACCAAAGGACCATTAATTACCCTGCATCATGTCAGGCTTGTGTCCTTCTAGGCCGGTGTGAATTAAATTCGTTTTGATTCATAATTAGTGCACTGTTTGCTAATTAGTTGCGTCACGGACGTGACCCGTGCGATATCACGTCCGTGACGCAACTACATGTAATTAGCAAATAGTGCACTAATTATGAATCACAACGAACTTAATTCATACCAGGGGCATAGAAGGACAAGAGCCGCTGACATGATGCAGGGTATTACATCTTTCTGTGGTTCCAAAATTTGCTGAACCAGCATTGAATAAGTGAAAACATGTCACGTCCGTGACCATGGAATTGCCCAATACGTCAAGGAGTAAATCATTTCCTGTTTCACCATGTTGCCGAGCAGCAGAAGAAATGAAAAAAAAACCCTACTATACCCACCTGAGCGAAAGACGATGAATGCGGGTACTCCAAATAGAGATACATTTGATATTTGAAGGACACTTCGGCTTTCTTGAGAAGTCTCGGGTCGACCATCACTTGAAACTCATTCAGTAGCAATTGTTCCCTTTTCTCGTCCTCTTCGAACTCCATATATGCTGCTTTACAACACGTGGCGATATGGCTATCGTCCACACCCCAGTAGACAAGTTCATTCTTCACAAGAGGGCCACAGTAATTCGTTGGGATATGAAGTTCTTTTGTACGGTGATATTCTAAGATGAATTCAAAGATAGACGGATTGCGATCGAAAAAGAACTCGCCTGATTCTCTGTCGTAGTGGCTGTCGTCCTCATTAATGTGATACAGGCGAGTGTCCTCGATGTTTCGAAGAGTCGACAAGTAAGTGGCGAATCGCGTTCCTCCTACGTTAATCACTATCTTCTTATTCATAAGCTGGTCGTGTCCAGGTCCTCGACCATCGTCCGCGGATCCATCGTACTTCGGTGTCAATACACTCAACCGTGTTTCTTCCTGTCTTTCTCGTAATCTTATCTTGCTTGGCCGTCTCTCGTTGTGCACGTCACCCATTGTGGAAGTATTTACAAAATTTGGGAAAGGCGAAGGAGATCGGGATGGAATACGAAAATTTAGGTCTTCTGAGGAATAGGATCTTGAACGAACGCTCAGGTACTCCTCTGATGTGCTCCGGGTCGGGGAACAAGTCCTTGAGTTGACATCGAAATGATCATTGACACTGGTTGCACACTCGCCAGCCCTCTTTTCCTCAGTTGGACTGTCAAGTTTAGTCGTCCTTAACTGTAACTCGATATGTTCAGAACTTCCATCTTCGTCAGTGGTTGCTGAACAACTCGGTCCTGTTGACCCGGAGTTCTTGTCTCGGTTAGATAAATCCTTCCCAATGGTGCCTCCGATTGTTTGTCTGTCGCACAAGGCAATGAAAGGCCAAGTTTCCGAGGGGGGAAGCGGGTCAGATTGTGAAGCTCCAGCCTTGTTCAACTGTTGCGTTTGATCGGTCGCAAACCTCTGATCCTCGAGCACCTGCTGTCGAGTTTGCTCAGCTGCCGAGCCAGATTCACACTGAACAAATAACCCGGATGGCGTTTTCAATGCATAATGTGTGGGCATATGACCTGTTTGTCGCATTAGGGCCATTGTCACTCGTTGATAAATCTAGCATCGATTGTTTCTGAAAATGGGAAGTCCAGGGAAGGTCGGTGTTGTTTCCGCGTGTTGTTGGTAAAGATTGAATGCTGTCTCCACGTTTTTCTCGACCTTCGTTTTTCCCGAATAAAACCTGGGGAACAGTCGTCAGGCCTTGGTGTACCTGGGGATGACAGTTACTTTTTGCTAATGACTCCTTAGTGAACTCTATGGAAATGGAGCCTTTTTTGACACTTTTCACGCGCCACGCTTCACGTTTTCCTTTCGTTCCTCGGAGAAAGCATGTCACAGGACAGGTAATGTGTGTCTCGTTGTGCGCTGAATCGAGGAACGAAAGGAAAACGTGAAGCGTGGCGCGTGAAAAGTGTCAACGTGAGCTCTATGGAACTGGAGCCTTAGAGAATAGATGAGCGTTCAGAGGAACACGATTCTGAGTCATTTGAAAGTGCTACTCCAAGAAAAGGTATTTCTCTCTCATGGAAGAGTGACGTTCCGCCCATTAGCTGGTAAAGTGTTTTTCACGTTGAACTGGCCAAAGGTACTTGACTGACCTCTTGTCACTAAAGTGTAATGGCATGATCACAAATAATAATGTTACACAACCCTCGGCAGCCAGTGTCATGACTGACCAGCTTTGGCTGACACCATGAAAGAGCTATAATCTGTTTTCAGGTCAGTGTTGTGCAACACCACTACCTCTTGGTAAATGTGATCTGGTCACATTCCCGAGTTCAACTAAGTACCTTTGGCCAGTTCAATGTGAAAAACACTTTATCCACGGCACAGCTTCGCTCAGCTTGATAGGCCTACAGGCAATGGTACTGAGATAAAATTATCCGCAGGTCAGTTGAAAGGAACAAAAGAAAATTGAAATTCCTTGAGACTGGTCGAAATACGGCTTTAGCTTCTTGCAGGTACAAAATGTATCTTAAAATGGTTTAGTATGATCTTTCCGAGATTCAGTCGAAAAACGGCACTGGCAATTGGTGATACATCCTCCTCCTCATTCTACTGCAACTCTTCGTGATCCGAGTCAAAAGTATTTTGCCAAATGGAAATGAGTAACGTACTTAGGCCTACTTGTCGGTCTGCCAAAGTATTGATTTTGTGCTTATTGCGATTGTCGTTTTAATAATGCTGATAGGCCCTAAATGGACCAGCTGGTCATGTTTTTTTTTACAAAAAGAGTTCTCGTGGAATGATGGCATGACGACACTCATCAGCATCTGCTGTCAAATTACGTAAGTTAAGGGTCGCATGTGGCATTGGGCCCTAATTTGTTTGCCTTTTGCTTTAGCAGACCTTCACCTATGAGTTCAGCTACATATCTGTAGGCCCTACTGATGATATTAGGGCCTAACTCCAGTGCAGAGACAACTACCTAGCAATGTACTGCCGGTAACTTAGCCCAGCTTTCCACGACGAATTCAAGTAAGTTGTGAGATAAAGAAGACGTCAAACAGAAATATCTTTTATTTACACTTTATTTTCATATACATGTACAATTGGACAGAGGCTTTCAAAAAAGAAATCTAAGGAGATTACAGATGTTGATTTTTTTTGTTGGGGTGGTTGGATCGTATTAGGACCGTCTATTTTCAGAGGGAAAATAAATAACTCAGTGCTTTAGAATCTTAGATTCAAATAAAACAATCCACAATGCACACACCAGTCGTTACCATAAAGGATACTGGCAGACATGTCCGTTTCTTCCAAGTGGAGGACGAATTTGAACATACCATAAACTGAATACAAAAAAGCCTGCAAGTGACCATGAAAATTCAACCAATGGCCAAATGAAATGAATTCCATGAGACAACAGAATGCAACTCGTTCCCTGGAAAACATTTCTTCAGCTCGTAACGTTACCGTATCGAAAAATAGACACACAGTAGTTCATATTCCTTTGGCACAAATACAGATGGGCAGACGAAGATATTCGTAATGAAATTTCGAAGCTAAGAAGCAACCTTCACTTTGCAAAATATTGCATAAATTTACATCAACTTATTTTTTTACAAATATTATTTTTTTACAAATAAATAGTGTAAGCTGAAGACATTTAAAAAAGGTATTTGTGTGTCCCGGTAGATATGGGGCAGTTAGAGCTAAAAATGTGCATGCTCATAGCTTTGGAGCCATGCATATCATCTACAAAGGGCTCATCTCTTACACATTTACAGATTTCTCTTTCCACCGCTAGATGGCTATAGCCTACTTGTATATCACAGCTCTGCGCCAGTTATCACAATATCGATGGTCATCACAACCTCATAATGCCCTCAGTAACTTCTCTATACGAGGATCCACACGCACACCATTGAATTTCCAGTCCAAAGCACTAAAATCCGCTGATTCAATTCTCTCCTTTTGGTGGTCCATCATGTCCAGAGTGTCTTCAGTTCTGTTTTGAAAGAAAGTGTGACTTCAATGTGAAAGATGTGGCGCAACCAAAAGAAGCCACTGACAGTACTTGCTCATCTTTCAAACTCACTTTCTTAATGCTGTAATTTCATTAATATTTGCCTGCATGGTTCGTACATAAACATACAGTAACCCTCCTATGAGCAATTTTATCAACTAAAGAGTACGTCTTATGGACGCACAGAAAGTCCGATAGTGCTACACTGGCGCCTATCGCTGCAGTTATAGTTATAACGCATTTTCCCATTAACTTAACCGCCGATAGGCACCGAAAGCACCATCGGACTTTCTGTGCGGTCAGCCCACTGATCTATTGCCCATGCTGTACGAAAGAACAGGGTCGACCGCATGGAAAGTCCGATAGTGCTTTCGGTGCCTATCGGCGGTTTAGTTAATGATAAAATGCGTTATAACTAACTGCCGACAGGCGCCGGTAGCACTGTGGGACTTTCTGTGCGGTCGGCCCAGATATCTAGTTCCTGGACATGTTCGTGTAGTATGGGTTGATGGTTACTATAAGTATAATCTTCTCAATAGCTGGGTCAAAGTAAGACTACAGGGCAAGTAAAATTTTCTCCATTTCCGGATACAGGTTCAAACCACGACATTTCCAACTAAGGCCACAGAAATCAGCACTCTCTATCTTATCCCTCTGGTGGTCAGGATAATCTGCTGTGTCCTCAGTTCTGTAACAGGAAACCAGAAATCTCTTTCAGTCTCTTTTTTTTCATTAATCCTATGGCCTAAAAGCTTTGTAGCAGTTAAGGTGGACTCAGATATTGAGCCCGCGAGCTTGGTACATGTAGTTGCACATGATGCTGCCGCGTTGGAGGAACTACATAGCAGTTGCAATGTGGTTTGATCATAATGGCAATAAAGGAAAAGACATTGCTGAAGAGGTTTGGTGCTTGAAGTAGGCGTTTATAGTTACCATACCGCAGAAAGCAAAGGATTTTTATATTTTTGAAAGTGTCAACTCGTTGACCGCATCCCTGAGTTATATCTAACTTAGAGATGAGCGCGTTGAAAGTGAGTCTGAAAGCTTGGGTGAGCAGGCATGGAGGCTATGCTGAAATGATAATTTTCGTGTTACATGTAAGTGTTACTAAGAAAATAGAGACTACATGTAGATGAGACTAGATTAGTCGTCAAGGGTGTCCATGAGTGCGTCTGTTCATGATACACTACTCAAAAAAAAGTTAAGGACCACTTTTTAATTTGTGTATAACAAACACCATTAATAACCGCACAAAGAAGTTCACATGGAAAAAACATTTCATGAATGAAACAAGTTCGAGAATGGATCGCTGAGCATGACAAGATGAACCACTAATCATGACTAAATGCCATTAATCTCTCAAGCGATAATGGCAAAGCTTACAGTTACTCTTAACTTTTGACAACAACAACTCACGGAATAACCTCACGTTATGTCAAAATATCCAGTAGAGTTCAATTATTAAAAAAAAACTTACACGAACTTCGCGTAGAGTATCCTTTCTGCAAAAGCTGCAATACCAGAAAACAACTTCTGATCGACTTTGATATCCTCATCTACCCCAACCATCTCAAAGATTTGTTCCACCATTTCTTGGCTTATTGTGTTGATCAACACATCTTTTATTGCTTTCTCCAAGTCCTGTAATGAAATGACAAATGCATCGGGTGATGCCTTCAGGGCAGTAAATGGGGAACAAGAGTCAAAATGTCTAAAAAAGTATCAACATACCTTCTGCGTTAATACACTTGATTTTCCATCTTTATGTTTCATAAAGACTTTCGAGTAAAGTGTTTGCCGTCTTGTTGAAATGATACAGAACTTTCTAAGATATTCTTGCGGTGTCATTGCTGAAAAGAGAGTAGAACAGATATGATGCTACATGTACCATCAGCATGGTCTGCTATTGTTTCTAGCTGGCGTTTGGGTGGGGTTATTAGGGAGGTTTCGCAAGCGCCCGGTTAGGCCCTACGACGACGTTTATCTATTGTGTGGATATACCCAAACAATAGATAAACGTCGTCGTATGGCCTAACCAGGCGCTTGCGAAACCTCCCTATTGAATTGCTCCATGAAACGGTTTATTCCACGTGGATTCACATTATTATTCGATGAAGTAGTCTAACCATTCCAAAGATTAATGACAACTTACTTTCAAGCACTCTCATATCCATTGGCAGTTCAAATCGACTAGACTGTTTTGACAACGCCAGCCTTCCCTGTGCCCATGTACTTCCACCACCTGAACTTTTCTGTGCAGAAAAAGACGTTTAGTGAGACATTTGTGGTGAAGAATGCACGGCAGGTGAATTTCGAGAATGTCACTGCCTCAGTGGTTCTCTTTAGCTCAGCAGCTGTGGAACATGGGGTTGGTGACCACCCTATTGAAACTTGTAGAAATGATGAGTTGCTGATCTTTTCCGATTCCATATTATTACCTAACAGCAGAGTAATTCAACTTACATGTATAGTTGAATTTAATGCATCAGCCGCCATCATTTCAAATTCTTTTCTTCGCATTTTTAACTCATGGTCAATGATGTCCTGAAAGTTGAAGAAGCATAAAAAAATTGCAGTTGCATTGGATGAATAAGAATAAGATCCACCCAGGCACGAACTTAGCCACACATTTGAATGAAATAAATGGAGAACTTTTTATCGTACGAAATATGCCCATTCTGATACAAGGCAATGGTTGAATGAAGTACGTTTATATACTTTCAAAGGCTCAACCTTTAGTGAAAAAATGCTGATGTGCCAAAATCCTAAGTTGAAGATATCGCACGTTGTCATTCTTTGCCAGGCTCGGGAGTGGGTCAAGTTAGTGGACAGGACATTACTGTTTCTGACCATACCCCCTCCTCATTATCTTCAACTTAGGACTTAGTAATTTTTTCCGAGTTCAGGAATGGGAAAGGTATAAGTGGGAGTTTAGAGTAAGTCCACATCCTTTGNTCCACGTGAATTCACAATTTTATTATTCGATGAAGTGGTCTAACCATTCCAAAGATTGATGACAACTTACTTTCAAGCACTCTCATATCCATTGGCAGTTCAAATCGACTAGACTGTTTTGACAACGCCAGCCTTCCCTGTGCCCATGTACTTCCACCACCTGAACTTTTCTGTGCAGAAAAAGATGTTGAGACATTTGTGGTGAAGAATGTACGGCAGGAGAATTTGGAGAATGTCACTGCCTCTGGTTCTCTTAAGCTCAGCAGCTGTGGATCTTGGGGACCGCCCTGTTGAAACTTGTAGAAATGATGAGTTGCAGTCGCAAAATGCCTACAAGTTTGGGAAATCCTAAATTGCAGCCTACTCTTAAACTCACTATTATTAGTCAACAGACATGATTGAGTCTGAATGCTGAACTTTTCTGATTCCATATATTACCTAACAGCAGATTCAACTTACATGTATAGTTGAATTTAATGCATCAGCCGCCATCCTTTCAAATTCTTTTCTTCGCATTTTTAACTCATGGTCAATGATGTCCTGAAAGTTGAATAAGCATAAAAGAAATTGCAGTTGCACTGGAGGAATAAGAATAAGATCCGCCCAGGCACGAACTTAGCCACACATTTGAATGAAATAAATGGAGAACTTTTCATCGTACAAAATATGCCCATTCTGATACAAGGCAATGGTTGAATGAAGTACGTTTATATACTTTCAAAGGCTCAACCTTTAGTGAAAAAATGCTGATGTGCCAAAATCCTAAGTTGAAGATATCGCACGTTGTCATTCTTTGCCAGGCTCGGGAGTGGGTCAAGTTAGTGGACAGGACATTACTGTTTCTGACCATACCCCCTCCTCATTATCTTCAACTTAGGACTTAGTAATTTTTTCCGAGTTCAGGAATGGGNTACATTTGGCGTATGTACCGTTCCGTTTTAACGTACTCCGCCATCCAAGTTGGCATTGGTACTGCGCGCAAACGGTGCGACGTCAAAGTGACGAACATATATGACGCGCGACTGTACTACCTAAAAACCTTAATCCATAAAATAAAAACGAAATTCAGAATGTGTTGTTTGTGGTGCATGTGAGACCCATATAGAGAATCACATGCCTTCATGAATTTGAAGTACGTACATGTAATTTGAAATAAACATATTCGACTTACCGCTGGATCCACCTTAAATGGATCCTGGCTTAAGGCAATTGGCTGTCTGTCCACGTGTCGTGGAGTCTTCTTCTCTTTCTCACTCTCCTTGAATTTTGGTGGTGGCACCGTTGGTGGTTTTGGGTCTACTTTCAATGGATCAGCAGGCTCACTGGAACAAAGAATGTGGACACAAAATCAGTTCAAGACACTGTGTTGCCAGTGATATCGGATTGATTTGCCACACGAAACCACTATCTGAAAATGAGAAAGCTTCTGTGTCAGCTTCATTGCTTAGTTACAACAGAACTTTGAAATGTCATCACAATATTCCAACTATGCCATAGGCGTTTGACTTTTTTGTCATGAAGCAGACTGTATTGTCATTGTACTTATAAGTGTAGTGTGTGTGTGGGATGTAGACTGTCTGATATTACATGTAGCTATTAAATTCAAACGCAGATTTAGATGTGAAAAATCGCAACTCGATAAAAATAACTCAGCCTGGGAATGAGATTACCTGTAACAGTGGGTCTCTCCAGCAGAAACCATTGAAGCATAAATTATCAAGAATTCATTTTTATTTGTGTGAAAAAGTTGTATTTTCATGTCATGAACACCACCAAAGGAGCCATTAAAAAGTAAATCTTTAGCCCCCCCCCCCCAAAAAAAATCCCATATCCAGGCCATTTTATCTTAAAAGGATTGACATTACTCCATCAAAGCAATATAACACATGTACATGTAGGCCTACTTCATTTTTCAACTATAATATTGTGAAGAACTGACAAATGAAGGCCTCTTACATGGCGTTCATAATCCCCTTTCAATTAATTGATAGACCACGAATGATCATATCAGAGATCCAAAACTTGAGCCTCAGGGCAAATATAATTTCTAACATGAAAATGACTGACCTAGAATCAATTGAAAGTTGATACTATTGTGGGATATGAGTGCTTTTCATGAAACACACCGATGATATGAGAGTAAGATGGTTACCCTCACATAAGGGAATGATTTGTTAGGCAGCGGTACAGGTCTTGCTGAATGTCATTCTTCAGAAAGCTCTCAGAATGTTCGATTTTGAAGTTTGTAAGAAATAAAGTAATTAATCAGAACAACTATTTAAAGATAATGTATCAGCGGTATTTTCGCGGGCCACGAAAATCATTGTTTATTTACATTTTGCTTGTTTGTGCCCAGTCTTTCTTTGTCTTATGAGTAATTTGTTGGTGGCAGGCCCCTCTAGAAATTCTTTTTGATACCGGAAGTTTTCAATTTGGTGGGTTGACATGTCCCAAAAGTCCAAAATAACATAATGTAAACATCCATGTTTACAAACACTGAATGTAAACAATGAAGTCATGATACATGTACATCATCTTTTTAAGAAATGTATGCATACCTTAAAATGTGTTTCCAACCAGGTAACAGAAAACATCATGCAGGACACAAATTCAAAATTTGAAACGCCAAGTTGTACATCCAAGTAACTTCTTTATTCAATGCATAACCACACTACCGGTGGTGCACTGTGTCTGTATGTTTACTGTTATCAACGATGAGTCTTCCCGATAAATCAATCCTTCCTGAATGGTCCAGTACACCCGCCTGATCTACCTGCGTCGCATTATTTTAATTGTCACATTTAATTTCCAACTGGTGTTGTGCATGCAATACAAGTACCTCGGAGCTCGTGACTGTTTGAAGAACACTGTGGTGCAGAATCAATTTCATTGATTTTTATGATTCTAGCTTTTATTTTGTGTCTGCTTTATACGGCCAGGTATGGTGTTGGTCCGAACAACAAGGCATGGGAAGTAAAACGACATGTAATGGGAGAAAACGGCCAGAAAAGGAGTAAGAAATAAAAGTGGAAAATAAGAAGTGGGAAATTTTGGCATTTTACGCGAATTTTTCAATTTCTGAAATTGGGAGAAAATTTTTTCCCATTTAAAGAAATATCACCCGAAAAATCAGAAAAAGTGATGTCATTTTAAGAACATTTCTCAAAATGTGAAAAGAGTTTCTCCCAATTTGCGATATTGAAAAATTCGCGCAAAATTCCAAAATTTCCCACTTCTTATTTTCCACCTTTATTTCTAACTCCCTTCAGAAGAGTTGTATAGTCAACACTGTATGATGTGAAAACCGATCTTACAAGCAAATCAAAATCTCAACTTACCTATCACAAGATAGTAGGTCCCCACTTTATCAGAATGACTTCGTTATATTCGGTCGTTTCGCTGACATGCAAACAACTAAAAACTACGAGGCTAAGCACAACTCAGCCCGTCCCTACGTACACTCCATAACATTCTACATGTATTGAAAGGGACATCATGAGGTGAAAGCCCATAGTCGTGTTTATTCTTCCCATAAATTCAATATATCAAGCGATATCCATTCTATAGCTGTCTACATTAAACGCCAATGACATGGTTGACAAGTCAACAAAGTAGATACACAAAGATACCCCGGTGTTGATCAATGAGAATTTCAGCAATAGTGCCCATGAACGGAGGCAATAAATCCTTGTCCGCTGGGACGAATTTCACAAACTAACGACAGCTACCAGAAAAGAAACTTGCCTCATACATTAGCTAGGTGCTGTATCATTGCAAGTCTTTCTAAAGCTAGGAATCCACTGCCGGCTGATTTTCTGCGTTGCGACTTGCTGTGCAACTTGCTACCTGCGATTGAATACGATCGCAAGGAACTGATACACCTGTCGCCGACCGATTGCCGACTGAAATTGACAACATCTTCGCCATTGGTGGAAATCACGTCTAGCGAGTCCACTACGGCGATCGAGTGCCCAGTTGCAAAGCAAGTCGCAACGCAAAATCAACTTGAAAATCAATGGTGGATTCCTAGCTTTAAGATCACAACCATGTATTGAAGAACTCAACCAAGAACTATGACTTACCAGCGAGAGTGATCCCTGTTCAGCTCCTAGCTGAGAGGTTGTTCCATTTTACATTTGCTTAATGCGATTTCTGTATGGCGCCAAAAGCTAAATGTTTATTTCATTATTCCTGGCTTTAGTCTGGTTCAATATTTTGACAGTCGCATGTGAAGACATTGAAAACAACCTCCGGTTCTGTGCAAGACTTACTTACAGCGTATGGACCTACCCCTCTGGCGAATTTATCACATTGTAGATTGTAGCAGACAGTATGAGCATTCCTGGTGTACATTACATGTGTACCAATTCTTTGTCGATACCACTAAATGCTACACAATATCCAGTTCTTCAGGTAAAAAAATATCGAAATATGGAAGAACCCATGTAAAATGAGGAAAAATCCTGTGGAATTTCATTGCGGTAGTTGGCTGTGTCTACAAAATCGACCAAACCATGCAACTGGTAGACTTTATTAAGACTCGCAGACTATAAATATTAAAATCAACATTTAGTTAGGCATGGGTAAACCAGAATTACCTATCACATGAATACTGAGCAAATAGAGGCCCAGGGCTAACATTGAGTGAAACCATCCAGTTGTTTATCATTGTGCTTAAGTGTTGAAGTTTATAATAGAGTCGCTATGACAACTTTGTCATAGACCTCACAGTGGAATACAAACTATCGAAGACAACACTGTGCCAATCAAATGAAATAAGTGAATTATTGAAATCGGGTGTATCACTTTAAAGAAAATTGGATTTAATCTCGATTAAGCTCCATTGGTAGAACATGATTATGCCGGTTCATTAAACTCATGCACAGCTCAACTATTGAGACCTGGAACCCCAACACAAGGCCAGAATATCCTCGATTGTTTGACGACCCCAAAGTAAAATTTCAGTTCTACTCTCCACGACCCATTGATATTGATGAGGTGATAGTGATAATGGTTCTGCTGCTAGACCCCTCTCTGCTTGATTCCGAGTCATGCTGGAAAACTGGAAAAGTGCACCTCACAGCACGAGTATCTTAGCAACCTTGGTGAGCTGGGGCCGGTTGCACAAAACTCATGTTAGCGCTAACATGGTGTTAGCGCGAACTTTTATGTTAGATGACGTCAAAATCCATTGTCATTTTACGTCATTTAACATCATGTTAGCGCTAACATGAGTTTTGTGCAACCCAGCCCTGGGGCCTGTTTCATAAACGCTAAAGGCACCTCATTAACTAATAATACTTGAATATGCTCGTTCTGGACTTGTGTCAATATCCAGTTTATTCCTTAGAGCATAAGCAAGTTTTATTAGTTAATGAAGTGCCTTTAGCGTTTATGAAACAGGCCCCTGGGGCCGGTTGCACAAAACTCATGTTAGCGCTAACATGGTGTTAGCGCTAACTTTTATGTTAGATGACGTCAAAATCCATTGTCATTTTACGTCATTTAACATGATGTTAGCGCTAACATCATGTTAGCGCTAACATGAGTTTTGTGCAACCCAGCCCTGGTCTTCAGGCATTCTTACCACTGAAATCATCAAACTTTTGGTATTTTTCAATTTTGTCCCCGATTTTTCGCCCTTTTCCTCTCACGTAATCTATTGACTACTATGCATATTCAAACCAACTGGGGTCAAAGCGTGTCTCGAATAAAGACATTTCAATTATTCCACTGGCTTCGAGTGTTTTCGTACGATTTTTCGAGGTTATTTTTGAGGACGCCTTGTGATTGGTCAAATTGAATCACATGATCTCAGCGGCACACTTTGCTTCAGTAAAAAATGGCCGCCATTGATCCTTTTCACCACTTGAGAAGTTCTACGTGCAGTTAAGCCCAATGGATTAATTCATTATTTCGACATCAATGAAAGCATCATAAACCACTATCAAAATCTCTACAGGACCACTGCCAGAAGGTTTATCATTTTAAAATCTCTTTGTCGGTCGGTTTATCCTCACAAAATTGTAATCCACCCATTTTGCTTCTTCACACCTTTCTCAACACAGTTAAGCCTGCTGGATTAAATCATTATTTCGAAATCATGAAATTCATAAGATACGAAAATCCACGTTAAATTAGAGGACGAAAATAGATGTAGGCATCTATATCTGTTTGGGGTATTATTCATGCATTTAGGTCTGGGGTATTATTCATGCATTTTTTCATGAAATGACAAATCACAAGCAATCTGAAATTAAAATGAATTCATGCTGTTATATTTGGGATGAGGTGGAGCATAAGGTGGAGAGGTTCCCACCTGTCACATTGACTCTGTTCCTCTTCCTCACTGTCTGTCAGAAAACTGTCTTCCTCTTCGTCAGAGCTGCCAATCAATGAACTGAGTATATTAACTTTGAAACCAGTGTGTGAAACACGGAGAAAACTCGTGTAGATGTGTGATGATGAGTTGCAAAAATGGTAACCTCTTCTTTGATCAGATAAGAGGGAAGAATGTGCATCAACTTCGGACTGAATTGCCAACACTGATCAACCATGGCAGTGCCAACACTGATCGACCACGCATGGCTCACCGGTCATTGATATCAATTGAGTCAACATCCGCGAGGTGGAGACACTAAAATTAAACCCACCGACGTTGAGAGATCCGCTCCCGTTGGGCAGCCTTCAAATGTTGGCGTCAGGCCCGTCTACACGATCATGATGCAGTTGTGCCACATGACATGTATATAAACCTTCTGATTGGTAAATGGCTTGAAATGTTGTGGGATGTTGTGAACATTTGTTGGCAACATGAAACATGCAGCTAAAAATTTGAACATCATCATACGTGTTGGATGCTGTTCAAGTTTGTTGGGAAAACGGTCTACATGGTCAAACATTTGTCCATGAACATCATCATACAAATGTATGATGTTTTGAACAAATGTATGATCGTGTAGACGGGCCTTATCTCATTTGAATACCAGCAGTGGGTGAGTTTCATCAAACGTCATCCATAAGAAGGTTTTCATTTTAGACTTTGTGCATCCCAAGGATCTCTTGTCTTCCATTTGATGCAGTGTTCAGTTCTTATTACAATTACATGTACTTCATCACTGCTATTCGAACAGTTGAGACATTTACCAGTATGAAATTCCAATTACATGTACAACATGGACAATGCAAAGCGGCATTTTACTGTATACATTTTTTTGAATATTTAGGCACACTGACCTCTGGCTCTGATCCTCTGACTCGCCATCCTTTTCACCCGTATCCTGGACTTCCGTCTTGGGGTTGTCCTGCTCTCGTCTCATCCTTTCATAGGACTTTCTCTCTTTCTTTACAATGATCTTCACGTTTTTACCCTTTCCGGATCCATCACCGTCACCCTTACCGATGCCGTTTAGGTTAAAGTTACTTTTGTCATTTTTACTCCCCTGTGGTAACAAAAATGATGAGTTCACAGGATAATATAACGAATTCTGTAAGTTAGGACGACAACCATGCAACTCAGTTAAATTGGCTTAAATCAGCAAAAAATCAGAAAATGTTCTACATGCAGAGAAGGACCACACGAATTAGACAGACATGGTAGAGGGTTCCTTGTTTTTCTCTTTTAAATTTTTACTAATTTATTAAGTGACGGCTACAATATTAGCTGGTGTGAAAATAACAATTCCCTGAATAAATGACCTTTTGTCAGCAGGGGGACATGCCAGTAGTCTGGTCCGGAAGTCTCGTTCAAATCATGGTAGGCATTTAGAACCATGACGAAAAGTGGTCTCAAGAAAATCATTTATGAATAAAGACTAGTAAATGCTTTTACTTGAATTTTGCAATACACATGCACTAGGCGATGCTGTACAAATCTGAAGGTAAAGCATTTGATAGTCTTTATTCATATGAGCCATTCAATCACTTTATGATCTGGAAGCTATTCAAAAAAGGTCAAACTTGCTTCTTCTACGTCAACGGTACGGAATCATTGGATCTAATTTTGGTAACACTGCCATCTTCGTGTCGCAAGACAGATTCCACACTACAAGACTTCTTGGTGCCACTAAAGTACCAAAATATGTACGACGTACATGTGCATGTACATGTACATGTATTATCATGACGTAAATGCTATTGCTCGCTCTCCCGTGTCCATAATTGTTGTTTGTCTTACGATGAGAGCAGAATCGACGAAGAACTAGTATAAACTAAACACCAGTGTCGAGTGGGAAATCATTACTCACTAAAAAACGAGTACAATGATTGGCTGATGATCAGTCAGATCATCAGCCAATCATTATGAAAAAGGTCAGGGTGAGGGTCAGCCTTATCATTACACGTCCGATGATTACGCACGCGACCATGGCGACAGCACTCTAAAGCCTTCTGGTTTCTGACGTATGGTATGGTCAGTGAGTGAGAGATGCATCCTGGTCAGCAATGCTGATCTTGCTCCACAACTTTCAAAGATTGCCGTGTTTGATGTGTCTTGCCACTAATAGATGGCCTCTAAGAAAGTTACTTGGTTATAATCATGTGGATGACGCAGTGGCCTTGGATGAAATGCAGTTATAAAAACGTGATATACACGATTTACACATCCCTATTCACTAACAAATAGGGAGTTTAAGAAATCAAACGATAAACGTTAACTTTACGACAACGTTATTTTTTGTACCGAAAATGCAATACATGAATTCGCAGTACTATGAAAAATAACGTCGTCGAAAAGTTAACGTTTATCGTTCGATTTCTTAACTCCCTATTATTATTACGTCAACTTTGTGTTATTCACACTGTAAAACTAAATGTAGTACATGGTTATTCTTTTTGAACAGGAAAATGTGTTGTTCCGAGCGAAACCCCACCATCTACCAGGACGGTGACCAGGGAAGTCAGGTTGGTTATACATGTACTGTGCAGGGTAAGGAGGTGCGTACAGTTATGCCAAGGAATGCCATAAGCTGGGAGCACACCAACTTACATGACATTTCCTAGGTGGGGGTTTCGTGGATTTGACCGTTTTCTTCTGAAATGTAGTTATCATTAACAGAGGGTAAGCATGCAGGTAATTAGAGTGGATATGTCCATTGGGGTCCATAGAGGAAAAAACAGCTTGTTATAATATTTGGAGGTGAACCAGTGGGAGTCTGAATAATGTTGCTTGTAGTTGTTCTATATTTTCCTCGGTTCGTTGACAATACGTCTTTTTTGCCCAATTTTACGTGAATGTATCATCAAGACCGTATTTAAAGAGGGGGGGGGGCGAGGGGGCAGTTGCCCCC